>BROG01000765.1:92500-120000 GCA_030159075.1 Atrina japonica | reverse complement strand
GTCGTATTGAACAAGGACAACAGAAGACCATCTACTCTACAAAATGTACTAACATAAGATAAATATGCTCAAGAAAATTAATAAAGAAATAATGACGTAACGGTCAGTGGCCATTAAAGTGTCCAGCTGTTTGTTTGGTATGTGTGTGTGTGTGTGTGTGTGTGTGTGTGTGTGTGTGTGTGTGTGTGTGTGTGTGTGTGTGTGTGTGTGTGTGTGTGTGTGTGTGTGTTGGTGTGTGTTTGTGGGTGTGTATTAGTTTGTTTGTGAATATGTGTGTGTTTACGTGCATGTATGTGTATGTGTTTATACCCATATGTGATGTTCATTGTATGTGAGTGTAAAATGCATTTATCAACCGCCGAGTATGTTCATTGGATGATGATGATTATTAGAGAAGTATTATTATTACTATTGTTATTAGTATAAGTATTGGAAATATAAACATAATACCAAAGGTATAGTTATATAAAACAAATAGGCAAAAACAAATGCTAAAGACAACCGAGTTTGCCAATGAAACTTCATCAGTTGAACTAGAATTGGAAATAAATGCAGAGTTCCCAAACCGAAAGTGGTTTCATATAGGATCAAATACTAACTCCCAAAATTCGTCTAAGATTAACCACTGTAGAAATAGTATGTCAATATGATTATTTTCACAATAGTAATGAGCAATTAGTATTTTTATTTAGTATTTTTCAATACTATATAATATCACTTATTCTGTCTCTCAATATCTTCCTCTCTGGCTACACCGAACATACATTGAACTCAAAGGATAATGTTATAAACTTTACTTAACTATATTTAAAGTGTATTGCAATACACGCATCTTCGACCATATTCTGTCGGTACTTTTAAAGTCACTTTTAAAATAATTCTGAATCTCTTAAATAAGATAAAACAAATCCTGCAAACTTCTTTTTTTCTACCTAAAGTATTAACGTATGTATTGAGCGCTCTAGTCAATCTCTGAAACCTTTGATGGGATTAAATTACAATACATTGATAAGATCATAAAGGGTAGAACATTTGTATATAAAATTTGTGATTGAATTTAATTAATTACAGGTTGGGGTATACATGGAGATCCTAGATAAATCCCTGTTTTCATACTGATTCGTGTTAAATCGATACAAAGGAATATCTCCTTGGATAAACATAAATACAAATCACGGCACGTGACTACTGAGGAACTAACTCTGTCAATTTCACCTAATTAATCACTGTAATACGCCTTTGATCTGGAAACATATACCTATTTTCCGGTCCATTTACTGATTAATTTCATTTATTTGTTATTATTTATGTGCTGGAAATGAATCAGACACTAATTGCCGATGTAAATTAGTTAGAATTGACTTCATGTGTGCATATGAAGGGCAGTGAGACACATTAGCAGCAACCTGTGAATAAAGAGCTTAACTGTGAGGAAAAAATAGAATATGTTGTTGCTTTAAATCCTGATGAATAATATGTTCAAACATATAAACAATATAACTCATTTTCATTTCACCGTTACATACATACATACATACATACATACATACATACATACATACATACATACATACATACATACATACATACACATACATACATACATATATTCTCTGATCATTCAGGTAAACCTGGTTTCGTTTCAAGAAAATCTTATTTTATATGTATCTAAAGTATTATTTCATACAACCAATCATTCACAATATGCGTTTACAACGTGTAGGGAAATTATCACCACTAAAAATGACATCTCACTATTACAAGTTTGGATGTTGCTGCTTTAAGGCATCTTTGCATTGTATTCAAATGCTGTATTGATTCCGTTTTATCAGTTTTGATAAAACATAATTGTCTTAGTTGACGATATATCTATTTGAGATATTCTTGTAACTCCAGCGATTAGTTTGCTCTAGGAAGATCAACAAGATAAATGGGGACAATTTGAAACTATTAAGAAATTATGTTAGCGTAAGGTTTATCTGTATAGAAAGTATATGTATTGAATGTTCAGTTTATCATGATATCAACGGTTTGATTTCTATAACATCAGATAAAAGAGGAACGGCAATATTCTACTGTATTGACACAAAACGGTCTTTATATTTTATGATAATAATAATAATAATAATACTAATAATACTAATAATACTAATAATAATAATAATAATAATAATAATAATAATAAAAATAAAAAAAATAAAAAATAATAATAATAATAATAATAATAATAATAATGAAATATAATATAATAATAGTAATAATAAATTATTATAATAAGCTTACCTTTAAACGCAAAAGCTCAATAAAAATTCTGCACCAAATATATATATATATATATATATATATATATATATATATATATATATATATATATATATATATATATATATATATATATATATATATATATATATACATACTAGAATAATAATAATAACAGTAATAATAATAATACATTTCTAATCGTAGAATTTCAAACTTATATCGGAAAATATTACCACAATATTCTTTCACCCATTGAGAGAGAGAGAGAGAGAGAGAGAGAGAGAGAGAGAGAGAGAGAGAGAGAGAGAGAGAGAGAGAGAGAGAGAAAGAGAGAGAGAGAGACAAAGAGAGAGAGAGAGAGAGTGAGACAGAGACAGAGAGAGTGAGACAGACAGAGAGAGAGAGAGAGAGAGAGAGAGAGAGAGAGAGAGAGAGAGAGAGAGAGAGAGAGAGAGAGAGAGAGAGAGAGAGAGAGAGAGAGAGAGAGAAAGAGAGAGAGAGAGAGAGAGAGAGAGAGAGAGAGAGAGAGGGAGAGAGAAAGAGATATCCACCGGACATGCTAAGTTATTAGTTAACAAATAAAACAACGGAACCATGTAAAATTTTGATGACTCTTAACATATTATGGCATATTTTGGAAAATGAAATGAACCCAAACTATTACTGTTATTGACAATCAATTTAACATGTTTTCCCAGTTCCCTTCAGATTACTTTCCCTGGGAGATCATGCCTTGATATAGTATAGTTTCTGTCGAGGCTTATGAAACTATACATTTATATTAATTTTAATGCTCCTGTCATCATTATTCAAATGTTTATAAACATGCAAATAGGAATTAGCTGTTCCAATAAATATATCGTTTCTTAAGTAATATTTATAATTGTTACTCTTAGACTCTGTTGACATTTTTTCTAACTATAACTTTGGTATTTTGTTTATAATATTTATGTTTCGTTCGTTTGGAACCTTTCCATTCTGTGTAGTCACTTGCAAACCTATGTTGTTGGCAGATCTGATAATTCGTCTTTTTTGGTTATGGCATGGTCTACACGTAAATGTTACAATGATGGTGCAATGCTTGTTGAGTTGATGGATTGAATGTCTAGAGGACTGTCTATGCATCAAATATATGCTAATTTGATAATAAAAAAGTATTGTAACCATTTTTCGAGAAAATATTCTTACAAAAACCATTATCTTCTTACGCTTAAAACGCTTAAATTGATTTCTGTCAGCATTGTCACCATTTTACTTAAACCAGATGTTCTAACGATCAAATAAATGATACCATTTTACTTAAACCAGGTGTTCTAACGGTCAAATAAATGGCACCATTTTACTTAAATCAGGTGTTCTAACTATCAAGTAAACAACACCATTTTACTTAAACCAGGTGTTCTAACGATCAAATACGTGACACCAGTTTACTTAAACCAGGTGTTCTAACTATCAAGTAAACAACATCATTTTACTTAAACCAGGTGTTCTAACTATCAAGTAAATAACACCATTTTACTTAAACCAGGTGTTCTAACGATCAAATAAATGGCACCATTTTACTTAACCCAGGTGTTCTAACGATCAAGTAAAATTCTTGAAGTACCAATCAATAATCAAAAACTCAAGTCCATTTTAACGAATTAGATGTGCAAATGGTCTCAACATGAAGAACAATTACGAATACCAAACGGGATAAAACCAGGTGCCCGGAAATAGTCAGCGTCCCCTGCTGGCATGCCACACCCGTCGCAAATGTTCCATGGAAACCTTTCTAGTTTGATGAACGGATCAAATGCGGTAAAAAGGTTAAGTCTGGTGATGAGGTCAAGTTCGGTGAAAAGCATGATTGGTGAAACGGAGTCACTGTCTGTGGCCGTGATCCTGAATACTATCTATTATCACTAATATTGATAATGTTTAACAAGACCCCGTATCGACCATAAAACTTCTTAAACGACAATTCCAAGCGTTCAACAACGTAACCTTGTGTAGGTAGTTTATTGGCTAGTCGTTTAGCTCTCAGAATATAAAATATTCATAAGAAGAGCATGCCCTGTCATAACGTACAAGTTGTGAAATGAAAACATCATTTACTTTATAAATTCCGCTTCATATGAATACAAAAATATGTCATCCAAGAGAGTTGCACAATTGGTTCCCATTGGAATGCCGACAATCTGTTGGAAAACTTTTCCCTCAAAAACCACAAAGTTGTCGTCTATTAGAAACCCCAGCATCTTGATAACATCGTATGTCGTACTCTTCACATGCGTCCATAATAATTTTAAAGTTTTGGCGCCATGTAAACGATACAGGTTCCCTATATTTTGGGCCTTTGCATAAACAATCTCTCTGTTTTCTGTGAATGACACCATTTTACTCAAACCAGGTGTTCTAACGATCAAGTAAACAACACAATTTTACTTAAACCAGGTATTTTGAATATATAGAATCCTCTTTTTCTTACTTGGCTTAACATGGGGCAAATGTATGGAAGAATGAATCACTAAAACTCTCATTGTTTGTGCTGAATGATAGAAATCTTACAAAATACTGCGAATTATGCCATCTTCAATTCATAATGACTTTGAATTTTAGGCATAATCAATTGTTTAAAAATACATTATATTATACCTTGCCAACATTTTGACTTCATTTTAGCAAAGACATCGAATGCGCTTATCAAATACTGACACGGGATTATATTGACCGAAGTAACAGGTCTCCTGGAATTAAAACTTAATTTATTCCCGACACGACTCTGGTTTCTTTTTACCCACAGCAACATTTCATTTCACCTTTGATGGTTTGTGCTTTTAGCAAGTATAGATTTCTTTCTACTAAGATTTGTCTTTCATGTTTTGTTTCTAGGAAACTTAAAAAGAGAATTTGAACTGATAAATCTCTCTGATGTCCTCATGCGCTCTTTCTTTAGCTTCATCGATACTTTAATGAAAAATATTTTGTAAATAATTCCCAGAATATCAGTTAGAATTTGGACTGTTAGAAGTCTCCTCGTAATTAATTGAAAATTATCTTAATACCTTAATACTAAGTATAGAATGATATATATTCATTTATATTGTAAAAATGCCATCATATAGGTTGAACTGTTGTAAGTGTTCACCTATAATGATATAGAACATTCGGAATAAATTATTGCTATAATCAATAAAATAGAAATGCTTTTTTGTAGAATTGTTTTTCTCTTAGTTTATTGATTTACTTAAAACACATTTCAGAGCAAACGACGCCTCATTTCTTGTGTGATATGCCTACTACAAATATAACAATAAAACCTTTATTTTTTAGAAAATTAATTTCACAATTTTAATTCCCTAAAAGTCTGAAAACATTTGAAAGACTCCAAATTATACACACTTTTATATATAAAAAGATTCTTTATAAATATGATTGATCGAATTATATAATTCATAACCGAATATTTCACATTGAAGAAACGTTTCAAATCCAACTGACATTTCGATAGAATAGTTATGGTTTGAAAATTAATATAGAAATAAATACCGAATTTCAACTTTCCGATGTATGCTAACATATGTAATGTATCATATTCCCAGCTAAAATACTTTATATATATATATATATACAGTCGACATAGATAAATTTCTTGAGTGTCCAGTCGGGACATAATCTCATAGACATTACGGTCAATTACATTAAAGTTTTCCTTACATTCTATATCAGCATTTATTATATTTGTAATTTTTGTAATTATTTTATTTTGTAAACGGAACGATCAAGAGAAATAGTGACAAATTGTTGAGCTAGCAAAGTTGATATAAAGTTTTGTTTTAAAGGGGCACTAGCTGTGGTTTTTTTTTCCAAAAGATCTTCTTTCCTCTTTACTACTTAGATCGGACATATAGACAGGCATACAAATTCATAAATTCCTATATATTTTGTTAAAGTCACTTTAGTAATTATTCGCTTCCAATTGATTTATTCAACTTTATTACTTGTATATACATACCTCACCGGACTTGATCTTATTTTCACAAAATATATAGGAACATAAGATTAACATGCTTTTGTATAGCATTAATTTGTTATTATACATCAAGTACAAGTAGTAAGAGTAGAAATACTCTAAATAAAGTTTTTGATGAACACAGCTAATGCCCCTTTAAGGTTTAATTAAATTTTTTAAAATTTGTATTACTACTTGTTCAGAATAGTTAACATTTAACCTCATTACATCATATGTATATAGGAATCGCTTGTGTCGAAGTAGTAATTGTAAGTCATCAATACGGTTTCGTTTTTACGAAATGTGGCATTTGATATTTGGGCATGTAGTCTGTATTTATCAAATTAAAATAAAATACTTAAAATCTTTATCAATTATATATATATATATATATATATATATATATATATATATATATATATATATATATATATATATATATATATATATATATATATATATATATATATATATATATATATATATATATATGTGATAGAATATCAAACATTAATACCTGGAAAATAACCTTGCTTAAATTAATTTGATTCCGCGTTTTTTGGCTTAAATCAAAATATAAAAAAAATAATTTCCAATTAGGAGAAAAAAACGTTTGTTATCTATAATGTCAGATTCTCCCTGTTTATGACCTAAGCATTCTGTCACAATCTGTCATAAGGTCATGTTAGTGATTAATTTAAATTCAAAGCGTTGACCTATCAAATATTTATATTGCAATTCGTATGAAGTGTTTTGTATTCAATATTCATTTCATACAAAATGCATAACAACAGGGGGTTTCCGTCTAAAATGTTACTATTACCATTTCTGTTGGAGCTAAGCATAATGATCGATTGGTTCATGTTTGCATGTTTTAGTATGCGTAGCAAATCTACAGTCGTTTGTATGGGCTTATGAAAATTCTAATTTAATTCTTTTCATTGAGGGAAATGGCTTCATATGCATTCTGGTCAGTTTTAAAATCCGTCAATTATTTTCCTTTTACCAATTTCTACAGAAACCAATACTAATCTTATATTCATATTATTCATGAGAGTTGTAATTCGCATTGTCCAAACTCGAAAATTGGAATGGACTCGCGGCGCTGAAATACTTGTTAATGGAGGTCTGGTGAATTTTAACGGCCTGCTTTAGTAATCTGATCAGTACAAATAAATTCATGAAATCTTCTTACTTCATGCCAGTATTTGAAAATCAATTGCACAGTGCTGAACATGTTTTAGTATTTTAAAGGATTATTTTTGCTATTTTTACAGATGCCAAAATGTTATATACTACTATGCTCTCACTGACTTGGATATGTGTTAACTGGTGAAAGTTAATATCTAGACCATTTGATATAAACCAGGTATGTTGGCAATTATTAATATATATATATGTGTGTGTTGTCAAAGGCTTTGCTGGTAAAAATATATGGATATATCATATAGTATTCCGACTAAAGTTCTTATGAAATCAATATCAACATTCGCCGTTACAATTAGGAAATAACGTACTTTCCGCAATAATTTAGAAACTTAGAATTTCACTTTGCTTTTAGAGAGAAAACGTTAAATTCGACGCTAAATTGACGTAGATGTGACGTAAATGCCTCAAAAATTAAGGTCGTCTTTATATAACATCATTTATTTAATATCACTTAAAGTAGATAGAAAGTTTATATTTTTTAATGACCTTGGATGAAATTCGAGAAACTATTCAATATTTGGAACCATTAAGTGCTGAGATAATATTTATCTGTTTATAAAATAAATTTGAATTTAAACAAACTGGATTCTTGATCAAGACCTGCTAAGATCAATGCTGTCCAAGGAAATTTTATTCTGAAAACCATTGTCTGTATTATATCCGTACTACATATATCCATTCGACTGTGTGTCATACATTCACCCAATCACAAATTGCAGTAATTTCAGTATGAAATTGATATCATTTGACCTATTCGTGACATTTTTCTCTGATGTTAAAAGTACGTTAAGAGGACAACACATATTTGAAAAATAAATCTACACAACAATTGAACATCACAGTTTATTGTGTTTCAAGTATATCATTCAGTTTGGATAATTTCAGCACAAACACTCGTTGACATGTCGGATTGTGTGATAATTTAGGCGAGATTTCATTATCTATTTGGTGTAGTCATTATTAGTAATATGACGAGATGGGCCATGTAATGTGATGCAAACAAACAAAACATATTTTCGTATGAAAATGAATGTTTTACAAATCTGCTATTCCAACACTTGTTAGTTACTTTTTACAGCATACCATTTGACTAGATTATAGGCCTTTAAATATCATAGGAGCAACGAACAGATTGAAGGTCACACAGATGTTCAGGGAAATTAAGTCATATATAAGTACGTTTCTGGTTTATTAAAATGATCAAATATTTTTCATTAGAATGAATTTTTATTTCGTTTTTTTTTATCAAAAAGCTATTATTTATTGATAATTTATTTATTTATTTATTTATTTATTTATGATGATGACGATGATCATGATGATAATGACAATGATGAGTGATTGATTGATTGAGTTTTATATTAAATTCCAAATTTATGTAAACATAATACCACTTTTTGGATATAAAAAAAAAATATTTATTTTACATCTCAATAATTATTATTTTTCCTGTTTACATTTATTAATTTAACAATAAAAGAGAATGAAAGCTCAATTATACTTCTTAAAAAATAATGTTCAACATAACAATTACGAAGAACAGGTTTGTTCTTATAATATCAAAAATTACGTCAAACGATATATTTGTACAACGTACCTAGTCTTAAACAACTATCATGGGAATTTGATCATGTCAGGTCTAATAATGACACAATATATTAT
The DNA here is from genome assembly GCA_030159075.1 of Atrina japonica. NCBI lineage: Eukaryota > Metazoa > Mollusca > Bivalvia > Pterioida > Pinnidae > Atrina > Atrina japonica. The sequence continues at coordinate 110,870 of BROG01000765.1, read as the reverse complement.
AAAGGACATGAACGAAATAAACATCATAAATAGATAGTAATATAATTATGGTGTAACAACACTTCGTGGATATATATATATATGGTGTAACAACACTTCGTGGATATATATATATATGGTGTAACAACACTTCGTGGATATATATCTGTGTGTGTGTGTGTGTGTGTGTGTGTGTGTGTGTGTGTGTGTGTGTGTGTGTGTGTGTGTGTGTGTGTGTGTGTGTGTGTGTGTGTAGCAGCTGCTATTTTGCCAAGTACTCTTCACGGCAACAGATACATAACATAGTTGGACTTATATCCGGGACATCCTATAGATTTATACTTTGGTATCTGAGATTTTTATGTAGAGAGACATCTATTTTAAATTGGAGCTCAACTGATGATGTCTAATTGACAGAAGCAATCGTCTTGAACATTATAATTTGTGTTTACACACACACACACACACACACACACACACACATATATATATATATATATATATATATAATATATATATATATATATATATATATATATATATATATATATATTAGTTAATGTACCGTGTCAAGATTTATTTTACAGGATTACATTTAACTATTCTTGCAAGTAGTATAACGATAATATAGAAAACACGCACATTAGCACAGACATACACACGCACCCACATACATATACATGCACAAAATACATACACCGTCTGCCTTTGTATTGGTTCACATAAACTGCAAACTGTCGTCTGTGTAAAAAAAAATCATAAGTTACAGCATTATTCTACCGCACATTCAAAACTTTTCCGGTTATAAGGTGTCAGCCAGAAAGTTACATAAATCGTTCGATTTGATTTCTGTGCCCCGTCTCTGTCAATTGGTAAAAACGATGGTTCATTTATCCTTGTCAATAACTGATATTTTTGAAAATTTTTCGTCTTGCTCAGAAAATGATCACAGAAAAATACAGTAAAAGGTCGAGAAAATAAAGAAAAGAATAACCTTACCAGTATTTAATCATTTCCTAGGGTTAAATTTCATAAGTTGTTCATATAATGCCTAAATACCCGTTTGCAATTACATCACAATACATCACTACCCCACTTTTTTAAAGTGCAAAAAATCATAATAAAAATAGGCTGTTTCAGATGAAAAAGCGTGAAATTGAATACCAACAGTTTTCTGTAAGGAACATAATTATAAATTATTGCACATTAAAGGTATACCTCAAAATTAAATATCAAAAGTATGCGTTAAGGTATAAAATCAAATATCACAAACAACAGTCAATCTTCAACAAAGACGAATGATTTGTTTTGAAATCAGTTCCTAATAAATCCATTTTCGTCTTTTAAAAAAGATCTTCAATGTGGTACAAATTTAGATTTTGTTAACCTATTATAATTTATAAAAGTTAATGCTATCAATTTTATCAAGACCTAGCTTGCATCAGCATGTTCTTCGAGCGCACTAGTTCAGTTTTCACGTGACTTCTTACTGCACATTCTACGATTACGACTACGATTGGTTGTGGTAAAGCTTATTCGACTACAGTGGGATCTCTATGGAATTTTATATTTCTAAATACGGCAAACGTTATCTGAGCAATACCGGGATATCTAAATGAGTTCAATTACGGTTAATATCCCCCGGTCTTTTTTAGATGGGAAAAGCTAAAGCCGGTTATCAATCCTTTATCAGTTTAATATTTCCGCACAATTTGACGATATGAGAGACCGGTATCTATAAATTAAGTGTTTTACGCCTCGATGGTCGTGCAAAAATGTAATTTAGCACTCGCCTAAGCTTCGGTAGATATACACCGCGGTGGAAATAATTATAAGAGCCGATCTTATTGACCCCCCTGTAATGATCTAAACGAATTTCCCATTTTGGCTCAGAATATAACTGCTCTTTTCCCTCGATTTGTCTAATCCCTCAGTATGAGCAATAAACACGAGAAGGAAGAATATTGCAGTCAATCTGTGAAGATGAAATAAATCATACAAAACTAGTGTTAAAAATAAATCTACAATTAATAAGTTTTCTTTGAGAAATGCGCATTATGGTACATTTGCCTGCTGTTGTTAAGAAGTACACTTGACAGTATAGAAATTACCATCATCTCTCTTTCTTTCTTTTATTGTCTCCCTGTTTCTCATCGTGCAAAACATTTATTCATAATTTTAAAATTCGCAGAGCTTAAAAAGTTACAAAAGTTTTTAAGAATTACCTCTAAATGAGGACTTGAATGCTTGAAAACAGCCTAATTGCACTGTCATTATAATTATGATGTTATAAAGCCATTTTCTATGATTCACTTGCTCAGGAATATAGAAACTGTAAGTACGTTTAATTTACGTTTAGTTTTGACATTTAACTTTATTTCAGTATGAGAAATCTCCTAAAGAACAGAAAAAATCAATTGATTTCAGGAGTAAAAACAGCGTTCAGTAATGTTTAAATATAGATGAAATACTGCAAATAACGTGTGTGTGTGTGTGTGCGTGTGTGTGTGTGTGTGTGTAAAATGAAATATAAACTGTTATTCATATATACAAATACGAACATGAGAAAAACATTGTAGCTAGTACGCGATATACAATTTCACTTATGTTGACGGATTTTGGATTTAGTGACAAGTTCACATTCAAGATTTAGTGGCGTTACCATTATCCTTTAGATGTTCAGAAGTTTAAACGGGCATCATTAGTGTTTACCAAAAACGTTATTTCATTTTTTTTCTGCTTTTACTACATGTAATTGATGTAGATTATCAAATAAGGGTAAAAACAGACATTTAAATCATATTTTCCTATCCCTTTAATTGCTATCCAAGTAAAACAGACAAACACGACATGCCAAATTTTAGGAACTAGACGGTGTATATAGGTATATTGAATCGTGCATAATCAACCCAACGCCATAGTTTGCGAATAGAATATGAAAACTGTAAAACTGTTTAAATTTTACATTTAAGATACAGAAGGAAACATTCAATGTCAATGGCAAAGATTTTAGTTGGATGATAAACATTGGTAAGATATTGACTTTAATGTCCATACAGAATAGGTCAAAGAAAACAACGTATTTCTTTTTCCTCGTCTGAAGTGTAACGAATTACTTTCGCTACAGTGTTATTCTCTTCTTTCAATAACACCGATGGCAAATGGAGAAGAAATTAATCCCCGCACTCTGGATTTTAATATCTTACTTCAGGACGCAAGGTAATATGTCGGTTTCAACTAATGACGCCCATCAAAAATCCATTTCAAAGCTCTGACAATCTATCAAATGCTCAGGAACGTTATCATCAGAACAATAGGGATTGTGCTATTTATCGGTCGAAACCAGGATCATTCCTTCTTGTTTTGGCTGACAGCTGTATCTTACAAGTAAGACCTCATTTCTGTCTGCCATTGTGATCTCTGGCGGAACATTCTAGGCAGTAATGAAAGCGTTTGTGGGTGGGAGTTTCGCTGGTAATCCCGTGCCCGTTATGCAATTTGGTCAATATCACAATCAGATTAGTTTCAAATAAATACAACACACGACCAGTGATCATTATAATGTTACTTAGAGTTGCTATGGTAACACCATACTCTCTTTCTCGCCTTCTACTTCATCCACGAAAGTGTGGATACTCTTGTCCCATTTTATTTGCCATACATCATTATGATGCACATTTTCAGAATTGTATATATAAAATGTCTCATAGTCCCCGAGAAGATCCTTAGTCAGTAAGACGATGTAATTTGGTCCCAATATCTATTTCTTTAGAGCAAAATATAGACTTTTAAATGATACTAAAACTATATATATATATATATATATATATATATATATATATATATATATATATATATATATATATATATATATATATATATATATATATAATGGAAAATATCTCAATAAAGGGAGAGTAAATGGAATAGTACAGCTAATGCCTGCTTCAATGCAAATTATATGCTAATTTAACAATCTCACTTTACGTAAAATAAATTAGTCCTAACACCCTATTGCTTATTTGTCTGTATTTGAGTATTAGCAAAAAGAAATAATAAATATTCCCGTTAAATTTAAGTTATAAATATAGTAACAATTAATAAATAATGCTTGGCATACATAATAAAACTGGAATAGGAATTATTGTGATTTTTACATTGCTAACCTACAAAATGTGTAAAAGACGTGGCATAGGCTCAATACTTCTACCATTGATTTGTTGTGAGTTATTTTCAAGATAATACATGCTTCATTTCTTTTGTCAATGATCTCCCTTCAAGGTGGCATCGACAGAACACAAACAGAGCAGGACGGAATCATTGTTGTTGCTTGTTGCCGATAATGCGACATTGAATTCTATTTGTAACTTAATTACCTATCGAATAATCACTAGATTATCTCTAACGGAAAATTGTTCGACTTTAAAGAGGAGATAACTGTGAAAATAGTTGTCAAAGCTTGAAAGGGAAATAACTGATTTATGGACTGCAATTTTAGCACATTTATATCCAGTAGGAGCTGATATGATGTTTATATTTAGATAATATTTAACAGCATCATATGTGTATTGTTTTGATACCAGGATCAAAATTACGGCATGATGTAAACATTATTACCAATTTATAATTATTGAATAACTCCATAAAAAACTGACAGCACTGTGTATGTGTTGTGAACATATTTGGATTTAGATGTATCACCCATTTGATTTATTGTTATTTTGATTTGATTTGATTTTTTGTTTTACGCCATACTCAACAATCTTTCAGTCATATGATGGCGTCCAGTTTTTATTGGTGGGGGAGAAACCCCGGTTACCCGGGTAAAGACCACCGACCTTCTGCAAGTATATTGTTATTTTAAATGTGTAAGTATGGTATGTTCAGACCGATATCCAATGCCAATGTTTTAACATATAGCTAGGTGTTTTTCTTTTTTGTTTTTTTTTTTATTATTGTTGTTGTTGTTGTTTTTATTTTTATTGGTATTTTTTATGTTTTGTGTTTGTTTTGTTTGTTTGTTTACTTACTTGTTTGTTTGTTTGGGTTTTTGTTTTGTTTTTTTTGTTTTGTTTTTTTTTTTTTGGTTTTTTTTTGGTTTTTTTTTTGGTTTTTTGGTTTTTTTGCTAACTAGAAATCGAGCTCATTTATTAGTATATTAAATTGTATAGACATAAGAGAGAACGAATAAGTGCGTTACCTGCCACATGCGTCAGTCGACTTCATTATCAGCTGGTGACTTATGTACCATTAGTACCAAACGTTAAGTTGAAAATTCGGTATGAACCAGAGGTTGTGGATGCCTATATGTACTTTAAAGAGAGTACATGGAATAGTACGCTTAATATGTACTCTTAATGCAAATGATATGTCAATTAATCTCTCTCTCTCTCTCTCTCTCTCTCTCTCTCTCTCTCTCTCTCTCTCTCTCTCTCTCTCTCTCTCTCTCTCTCTCTCTCTCTCTCTCTCTCTCTCCGGTTAAACACTATGTAACATGATGATGTCAATGCTTAAAGGATCGACAGTCGCCTTCCTATTACTTTTGCGTCTTTACACAAATTACAAATCAGAAACAGTTATATTTCCAACTCTGTAGTCGTTACAGTTTACGTCGTACCTGACCACGTGTATTAACAATTAAAATTCATCTTCATATCAATGGTGGTTTGTTTGTTCAGAATATATGGTATTTGTGACCAAAATTAGTCCCTTGTGTCAATCTTACGTGATGTTCAGGTAAGATTTACGTTCGACTGTCTATGACTTATCTCGACATGCAGTAATTCCTTAGATGTAGCAACTCATGACCTTCTCACGTTCATCCGTGATTTTAAAGTATTTTAAGTCTTATTAAATATTCAGGCAAGTGACTTTATTGGTGCTGGACATTGCCCGGTCATTAAAGCGGAGCTAAAATATGTAAATTAAATGCAGATTGCTGTAAATAGATGACCAGTCATGAGTTGTACTGTTATAACGTATACATGCTCTGTTAGTTCTGCTTCGCTTGTGGGTATCATAGTTTTTTCGGTTATCAAGAGATGATGATTTAATTCCAACCGTTTCCGGGTCCGTTCATTCACCTTTCTTACATTGTAACTTTGATATTGTGATGTTATATTTAAAGCAAAACACTGCAATGTTTATATATATATATATATATATATATATTGATTGCAGTTAGAACACCCTATGTAAATGAGAGAGAGAGAGAGAGAGAGAGAGAGAGAGAGAGAGAGAGAGAGAGAGAGAGAGAGAGAGAGAGAGAGAGAGAGAGAGAGAGAGAGAGAGTTTGCGTTTCTGTTTGAAATTGATCGCTTCATTGTAAGTTTCAATGGATCCTTTTCTGTTTCGGATATCAGATTTCAATAAAACATTATTTATCTTTTTCTGAATGGACACATAAAGTAGGTAACTTCCTTTTGTTGTTATTACTATTGAATTCTACTATTGATCATTACTCTTGCTTCTTCTATTTCGTTAATCAATTTCACAAGGTATGAAAAGAACCGCTACCATGGGCAGAACTAGTTTATTTGTCTTTATTGAATTTGGTTTCATTTCTCTGTCATTTATTTCAATTGTTTTCGCTATTTAACATCTGTGTTTTTATTGACAGAACAAGATTATTGTTCGAAACAGAGAAATGGTTCTAAAATCATACATCGTGTAAATTAGTCGCTGTTTGATGTGATGTACTTTTATTTTTTTTTTCTGATATATCTATGGGTCTTTTTATAATGATTTATGATGGTAACAGATTAATCCTTTACGCTGTTTACCAAATTTCCTTACGGCTTTGTATAGATTTTAGACGCGCAATGCGCTTATGCCTTAAAAAGTCTGAGGAAATGAAATGTGGTCTACATATGAATCAACATCAAAACAATCCGCAGTGAATTACATTTAAAGTTGTTTTTGATGGTTCTGAAATGATATAAAAAAGGGAGGTAATTTAGAAACCTAATATATAGTTACATAATCCATAACACAGGCATTTTCTATTTTCACTGATATTCTAAGATATCGTTCCGATGCAACTGGGTCAAATCCGCTCAGTAAAAAAGTCGCTAACTAACAATATAACAAGTTATATCTGTCTGTCTAATATCACATTTAGTTGAAACTCTTTCTCAGATGTCTTCGCCCGCACGTGCTGGCTACTAATTTAATCACTGAATAGTCTTATTGGAATTCAGTGTAAAGAAAATCTCCTGGCGTATCGTCGGGGACACGTCTTGTGCGATTAGCACATTGTGGTCGTTGTCAGTTTCAAAAGTTATTGGATAAATCTCTTTATTGGCAAACTGATTTATATCAATAAATAGAGTCACTCAGTTGTAACTTATGTTCTTTCTATTTTTTGTGATCACATCTTGTCATGGTATACATTATTTCTTACAATAACTAATTCAATTTTAAAACTTAGCACTTAACGTGCGAAGGGTGACCATACAGTTTCATTGCATTTTTGTATATTATTATTTATCTTGTTATTTATTTATTTACTTTCATTATTATCATAGCTATTATTATCATTGTATTTATTATCATTGCTATTATTATTATTATTATTATTATTATTATTATTATTATTATTACTATTATTATTATTGAAAATCAGAAATGCCATATATCTGCCATTGCTGCTTAGTGTATATACAAGATGTCTATGGTTTTGTGCAGAAATGCCATATCAATAATCGTTTTTAAAATCAACAGTTCGCAAATAATTTTGTCCATACAATGACCTTGTTTCTTTGAGTTTGACTTAGAAATTGCATCGTGCGATACCGTTCGACAGGGGATGCTACTCCTCTATAGCACCTGATCTCATATCCGTATAGTCCAGTGTCCGTGTTTGTCCAGTGTCTAACTTATTTGTATTTTGAGCTCCATAATACTTTGGTATCTATTATTTTTATATCGGGAGTAATACATTTAACTTTCGGAAATGATCAATAACCATGTGATAATGAATGAAGAGTCGTGTATTTCGGTTGTGAACAGGATTTTGACTTCAATTCACCGTAGTTTGACTGAGTATCAGGGTATTGTTTTCTTTCAATTTTAAAATTTTGTCCGCGATTATCTGATACTTTCTCTATTTTGAACTTTCTATCAATACCTTGGTATTTATGATTTTGTATTACAAGATATCATATTCATTGGGGGGTTATGTTCACCTTCCGGAGATAGACTTCATGAATTGTGCAATAATCGAAAGAGTCATTGGCAAAGGATTAAACTAATTACAATATACTAATACATATGTGTATGGTGTAAATGCCAGGTATGAAATCTGTCATATTCAGATGCCAGGTGATTGATGTATGTATCTATACCCGAGAGCAGAGACTGATCTTCGAAACAGGGGTTGGAGTTCTTTCCGGGAATAAATAAATCCAACATTTTCTTCAGAAGTAAAGTGTATATTGCTATAGATATGATTTTTACGTACACAATGGCATTTGACATGGGTTGCTTACTCCTCCAAGGCACCTGAACCCGCCTTTTGATTTCCAGGGGTCCGCAAGTCCACTTTTTACAAGATTTGTGTCTGTATCCTGGACATCCTTCAGATTTGATTTATACATACCCAATTATTTTAATTCATATGTTTCATGATGTCATGGAATCCAAATGCAAAGAAATAACTGCAATTTGCTCATTAATTTAATAGATTATACATAGAGTATATATATATATATATATATATATATATATATATATATATATATATATATATATATATATATATATATATATATATATATATATCTGTCTGTGTGTATTGTAATTTTGAAGCTGTATTTTCTGAATTGTTGACCTGTGACGTCACATTATCCTAAATCAATTCAATATCAGCACTCTATCCAATGAGAAAATAACTTTAAGCTATATTTTATTAGACAGACAGAAAGACAGATATACAGATAGATAAATAGACAGACAGATAGATAGATAGATAGATAGATATAGATAGATAGATAGATAGATAGATAGATAGATAGATAGATAGATAGATAGATAGATAGATAGACAGACAGACAGACAGATAAACAGATACTCCTTCAAACACTGGTATATTGAATCCGTAACACTGAATATATAGCAAGTTACACTGACCTATCCATGTGGGTTTTTTTTTCAATTTTTTGTCTGAAAGTATCGTACATACGACCTCTCCTAAACCTTCTTTTACTCCTTGCATATCTGCAATGTCAAATTAAGAATGACGTAACATTGTAATCCAACATTAAACAAAGTCTTGAAAATCAACATATAAAGCAAATAAGAAATAACTTTTCTCTCCCGAGGAATTTTTAATCACGGGAAAGGAGTGTAAAATTGCTGCAGGATTAATATCTCGTCTGTCGCATTCTCGCTGAAATATTATAGATATATTTCCAAAGTCATAGTTTTGCAAAAAAGAGACCAAAACAAACTCTCAAGACGATCTTTTCTGTCAATAAGACTTCATCAGTTCAGCTCAAATTTAAAATAGATGTAGACTTTAGCATAAGTAGTATCATGTATTGTAGTTGTTGAATCATCTTGATCGGTGGTGATGAGGATTTATTTCTCGCTTGTTTCGATTGAGTTTGACTGGACTGGCTGTGGATATAATTATTATTCCTTCATGACGTCCCATCCCACTTCTGGGTGTTCAGAGATCTGTTCACCATATTTGCATACTTTCTCTCCTATGGACTTTTTATCACCTACCCGTTACGTTCAGATGACTCTATATACAGGTATAATGATTTCCAAATCTATCAAATATAAGTCTGTTTTATACAATCACCACTCTGTGCACAGCGATCACACAAAATCAAATTTCAATAAAATAAATCATAATAATCTACATCTCGTATTGCGTATATACAATCATATGACAATTATAATTCCTTACCATCAATGATTCTGTGTGTAAGACTTGTCTCGTTTATTACTTTACAGCATCGTACGTCTCCATACTACCCTGTGGACACTACTATAATAAAACAACACTGGATCTTACTAAGGTCATGTAGTGGTACATTGTCAATATTTAACTGATGATATATCTGAATGAATTGACTTAACTATTACACCCTTGATTATCGGAATGGTATTACTTCTTCTTATTGTTATAGACCAATGTTTTATGGTTTTTAGGGCTGAAAGGGGTAATCAAGCAAGACATATCTAAACCAAAGTTACAAATATTTGTATGTTGATAGATAAATTCAAGTTATGCACGTAACTGGATATTTGTTTGCATCCTATTTTTGGACATATGTTTTCCTCTGATACAAACTCTCTCTCTCTCTCTCTCTCTCTCTCTCTCTCTCTCTCTCTCTCTCTCTCTCTCTCTCTCTCTCTCTCTCTCTCTCTCTCTCTCTCTCTCACTCTCTCACTCTGTATAATAGATTACCTGATTTCAAAACCTCTGCGCTGACACACAACCTTTGGTCTGTTTGTTGTTCTTTTTGTGCATCATCTGTTAAATTTTACAGACGATCTTAACCGGAAGAAGCTGTCATTCTGTCCGACTGACATTGATGACAATTCAAGACGATATTATGTTTACCTGTCGATAGACGTCTGACAAGACAGTTCTTCTATATAAGTACTATAGGTTCATGTTTAAGTTCATGTTGACGTATTTGTGGAAATAAACAACACTTGGTACTGTCCAGCTGTCGGAGACATATTTGTTTTCTGACACGTTTAGCTTGTTTCAATAATTAATACGTCAACTCCGGCGATATCGTCCATTTCATCCCTGTCTCGTCTATTACTAACCCTTTGATTTATTGTACCTTGTGGGATAGCAAAGACAATAATTTTTTTAATATATCACGCCTATGTGTATCTTTCGCATACTGTGTGTTTTTGGGGGTTTTTTTTTTTGTTTGTTTTCAATATGTTTTAATACATTTTAATTTAAAATTCATTCCTTTAGTATGTATATACTCTCCCCTTATCCTGTCAAAATCTGACTACTCCACCTTTCGTTCTATCAGAGACTGCATATATCATATATAAAACTAGAACGATGCTTATTTGTCGCATTAATCATTATCATATAAGTATCAATGTCGTATTTAATTTATCGTTCTGTTGTGTGGAGTAGTCTCCCTTTCCTGGATTTACCATTAGTAAATTATTTATTAAATATTACATTGACCAATACAATTATTTTAAGAAGTAACTTTAATTATCAAATATCTGTAAAATTAAGATTATCTACAATGCATTTTAATAGGTAAAATATATTGATATATTTACATGACAATGTCTCCAAATGATGGATTTTTTTTTTTTTTTTTTTTTTTGACAAGCGTTTTGCAATAAATTGTGTAATATTCAAGTAAAAGTCCATTGATATAGTTCGGAACCCAGAGAGGATCATGTATGAGATGCGTTTCGTAAAGTATTTTGGAAACCTTTTGACGATGGTTTATTCCTCACTTAATTGCATTTGAACTTCATTGTTTACTCCCAGCGGTTGTTGCTGGTCGACAGGGAATGCTAAGTCTTCCATGACACCTGTTTCCACCTCTGTATTTTCATAGGTCCGTGTTTGTCCAATCTTCACTAGAGTAATATACTGTCTCCTGAACGATAAATACATTTGTATTTGTTTTTTTATAATTCCATAGAGAACTCTCTTAAGTTGTTGTGTTTGTTTAGACTCACACAGATCAATCAATAGTATGGTCTACCGTCATATTCAGGAGTGAACAAGTTCACAAGTGATATGTTATTAGACATCTGTAATTTTGAGGGAAAAGATACAATCAAAATCCGCAATACCTAAATAATAGCTAAATTTTCATTGAAAAAAAAAACATTATTGATATGTTATTATGCGTCTGTAATTGGGTATATAAAAATACGCAATATGTCTTTCTAATTTTATAAATTTTAGCAAAGATTCAATTTAATAATTATTAGCGAAGTTGTTGAGATCGCTAAAATTGAATGTCGCTAACAATTCATTTATATATAGAAAAGAGTTATCTTTTCTTAAATCATAAAATCGCTAAAATCATATGTAATATTTTAGGACAAAACGCTAAATCTCCGTCTCGTAAAATTTCAACTGACGCGGATTCAATACCATAGATGTTTAATGCTTAATGTTCTAACTTCTATTCACGTACTTTAAGTGAGGAAATCAGGATTATCTTTCCAAGTGCTACCTCCACTAAATTCACAAATGCTTTAAATTATATAAATTAGTTCCAGGTATTATTTTACTCAATTCATGGACGGTATATCTTTTGTAATTTTACTTCATGATGCTAGCTTTGTATACTTAGTGTTTGATTGTATTTTGCTTGTATGTCCCTATTATTTCCTATCTCTGATAGCTTTTTGTAGATAAATTAATCGAAATCATAGGGAAACACTTTGGTCGGATTGCCATAATATATGCAAAATATTGCAAATAGTATATTACATAATTTAAAACTGTAAGTTCGTAATACGTAAAACGAAACTCGAACTATTATCATATATTTTCATACAAACTACAATGTAAGTAAAACGTAGTTTTCTTATTATTAATATTTCAAGTTAACAGCTAAAGGGAGATAAATATAGCTACACATAATTATATACCAAACTGTATTTGAAAATAAATCATAGTGATATTGAAAATTTTAATTTCGACACATAAAACATTGATGAAGTTGAAATTTTAATTAGTTTATACAACAGTCCAGAATCTATCAATTTTTAAAACAATCCATAAAAAGCTTCGTCGGTTAATTGATATAAAAATGCAAATCTGATCGACTATTTCTCATGCACACAATATATCTGTCAAAATATTTCGTGTAGGTATATTATTGCACGCATATCAGTGCAAGTAAAGGGATATAGCGTGAAGCATATACAGTCATGAACTACATGGTAGTGAAACATCAAAATTTTAAATTTTGAAACCGAGGTTATCGTTATAGAATGTACAATTATAGGCAATATTTGTAAGTGAAAAAAGAAAAAAGGAAATGAAACAAAGAGAAATCTACCTGTTCGATCAAGAAATAAAAATAGAACTATATATACTTAGTTCCAAGTTGAGTAGCAATTTAGAAACGGCTGTATGGTTAAGTAAATCCTACATTTTTCAAACATTTTGAGTATGGATATGGATCTAGCTGCATAAAAGCCTTACTACCTTGTACCATGTGTCCCATTAATCAGGAAACAATGAACGCAATACATGTATATCAATGATGTGTCTTTTATTACCTATCTATTGATTCAATTTGTACGATTTTGTACTATTCTATCGATAATATTTATCAATATTTGCTATGTATATGATATCACATGCTTGTACGCTTTCACAATTATTTTGCAACTTAAACATGCAATCAAAATCAAGCCAGACATCTGTAAAACCGTCAAAGGTGCTCATTTGCAAATAAATCTGTGTGTGTGTGTGTGTGTGTGTGTGTGTGTGTGTGTGTGTGTGTGTGTGTGTGTGTGTGTGTGTGTGTGTGAAGTAAAAATTGTAATTTTCCTTAAACTTATGTCTTTGTTTAAAGACCTTTTTCGAATTGTTCGTTTCGTCACGTCAAATGTTTTTCACGTAAGGAAACAACACTTCCGATTAAGCAATATGATATGGATTATGGATATCAGTGATAGGTGAGAAATTTTAAAAGCAGCCTACAGGAAAGTGATGACAATTGTCATTTTTACAAGAATGAACATTTATCTAAACTTTACTCTTCGCAGATGCACCATGTAAATATAACGAGAGCGGAAGTGACATTGCCCGAATTTTTGTTGAAGTTACGTGAACTGACATCAAACTATTCTGACAAAACTTAATTGAATGGAACCACTCGAAATAGGTCTATTACTTAAAACAATATAAATTGCAAAACGCCTAAAATGTAACATTTTTTCGGCATGTGATTTATATATTTATTTTAGCACGTAATTTATATTGTATTGACAGAAACGATATCGTCTTGAGCATTATAACTTTGGTATTATGTTTATAATATTTATATAATTTATTTTTATAAAGGCTGGGGTCATTATACGCAAAACAAATAAATCAAAATATTCACGGGGAAATCACTGTCTCTATGCATTGCATTGACTTTCCTCACAAATAAAACGAGTCTCATATTAGTGCTAGCTTTTGCATAACAAAGAAACAAACACTTACATTGGTGCTAAAATTTATATCCTACAGAAAGCCGTGACTTTAAAACTGCCAACGTTTGTACCATACATATATTGGGATCACCTCTAATGAATCCATATTGTGCTTCAAATATATTGGTTTCCTGAATGCTCACTTATATACCATAAAAAAAAGAAAATACCTCACATGACTGTTCATTTTTGTTATACATAGGTGTGATGGGTTTGTCTGATTACTTACTTTTTAACAGAGACACAGTGTATTTTTTCTGCAAAATATCACCTCTGAATGCTCACGTGTATATCACAAAAATACAATGGATTTACCTGACGGCTCAGGTGTGTTTCACAGTGATATGATATGAATCGTTGTTGTTGTTGTTGTTATTGTTGTTGTTGTTGATGATGATGATGATGATGTCATTGCTGCTGCTGATGTTGTTGTTGTTTTTATTATTGATATTGCTGCTGTTGTTATTATTATTGCTTATGTTGCTGCTATTTCTGCTGTTGTTATTATTGTTGCTGTTGCTACTTCTGTTGTTGTTGTTGTTATTATTGTTGATGTTGCTACTTCTGTTCTTGTTGTTGTTATTATTGTTAATGTTGCTACCTCTGCTGTTGTTGTTGTCATTATTGTTGATGTTGCTCCTTCTGCTGTTGTTGTTGTTATTATTGTTGATGTTGCTACTTCTGCTGTTGTTGTTATCATTGTTGATGTTGCTGTTGTTGTTATTATTATTGTTGTTGCTTCTGCTGCTGCTGTTGTTGTTATTATTGTTGATGTTGATTCTGCTGCTGTTGTTGTTATTATTGTTGATGTTGCTGGTGCTGCTGTTGTTGTTATTATTGTTGATGTTGGTTCTGCTGCTGTTGTTATTATTGTTGATGTTGCTGGTGCTGCTGTTGCTGTTATTATTGTTGAAGTTGGTTCTGCTGCTGTTGTTGTTGTTATTATTGTTGATGTTGCTACTTCTGTTGTTGTTGTTATTATTGTTGATGTTGGTTCTGCTGCTGTTGTTGTTGTTATTATTGTTGATGTTGCTACTTCTGCTGTTGTTGTTATTATTGTTGATGTTGCTGGTGCTGCTGTTGTTGTTATTATTGTTGATGTTGCTACTGCTGCTATTGTTGTTTTTATTGTCGATGTTGGTTCTGCTGCTGTTGTTGCTGTTATTATTGTTGATGTTGCTACTTCTGCTTATGTTGTTGTTATTATTGTTGATTTTGCTGCTGTTGTTGTTATTATTATAGTTGATGTTGCTGCTACTGCTGCCGTTGTTGTTTTGGAACACACAACATTAAAGTACTTTTGCAATTCATTTTGTTCTAGAAGAAATTGAAACAAGAAGGAGTGATTTTTGGTCTTTCCTTTTTATTCGATTTAAAATTTTTGCTATCTTGATGTTTTGATTCACTAACAAGATAATTATCCTGACTTTTTCGTCTCTGAGCAACACAAATTAAATGAGTATTAAGCTTATGCTGCATACAAGATCAAAATAAGAATACATGATATTGTTCTGTAATTTTGAAATAAAAAGTTGTCTAAAAAGCATGCCTAACCATGTTCATGAACCAAACAAACCGGATTGTGTTATAATATATATATATATATATATATATATATATATATATATATATATATATATATATATATATATATATATATATATATATATATATATATATATAATGTAACTGTCTAAACCTGTATATTGCAGATATTACGGATTGTGCATGTGTTCTGTGCTGATTAAAACTGCCAAAGGCAACATAATATCAAAAGACTTTCAATTCGAACATTCATCCGCTAAAATTGATACATCGCAGGGGAACGACAAAAATGTACTGTCTCCAATTGAAGTAAATTTTTTTATTCACATAACAACTCTCTCTCTCTCTCTCTCTCTCTCTCTCTCTCTCTCTCTCTCTCTCTCTCTCTCTCTCTCTCTCTCTCTCTCAGGCGTTTCAAAATGTTGTAACTTCTCTCAGGCGTTTCAAAATGTTGTAACTCTAATTTACTCGTGTTAAAGACAAACTTTTCAAGGTTACTCTGTGTCAGAAATATTTCTATGAATGATTATCGTGTAATTTGGACCTTTAACATTTACAATGTAACACTGTAAGTCCAGGAAAAAATATACACAAGTAGACATAATGTTATATCCAATCTTCTATGTCTATCATTAATTGTAAATCGATGCTGTGTGTCGCCATAGATGCTCTTCTTCCCTGCGTTATATGTATCTATACAGTTTAAATTCATTTGGATCATTAATAAATACTTAAATTGTCATTGTAGGAAGAAGCATCGCCATATTACATTCTGAATTATAAATAAACTCGAATAATGACTTCCATTTCTACAATGAAGTAATAAAGCCCTCTTTTATGTTATTTTTACTAAATCTCTGGAGAAAATGAAATAAACGCAGACGAATCTAAAAGGCGGAATACATAATTACAAAATGTCCACCATTGACACCTGTCCGTCGGATATGTTGAATAAAGCCGCTGTAAATATCACACGGTTTTGACGATTTCTTTCGTGCTGAGGTAATTAGTTTTCGGAAATTCTTCTTTCATTTCTATCAGCTAGATTTTTCCGGAGTCAAAAAATCTCTTTGAAGTTCGTGTCGCATATTTCACGGATTTGATATGGATGTTAGGCTGCGATAATAGAAACCTCACCTGACACGTGTCGATGGTGCTTCACTTATTTATTTATAATTCGTAATAAAAGATAATAATTAAATAATACGTCTACGGAGTCTCCTGGTACAGAATCGTTAATTTCATAAAGAGATGTTAATATCAGGGATATAGAATGCAATATACATTTAATATATATATGCAATATACATTTCTTGTCTTTGTCATGTATCATCGCTATTATTTGCAAAATAATAATAATAATACTAATAATAATTATAATGATAATAATGATAATAATAATAATAATAATAATAAAAATAATAATAATAATAACAATAAAAATAACAATAAAAATAATAATAATAATAATAATAATAATAAAAATAATAATAATAATAATAATAATAATAATAAAAATAACAATAATAAATAAATAATAATAATAATAATAATATTGATGATGATGATAGTAATTTCTTTTACGCCACACTTAATATTTTTCATTCATATGGAGACGGCCAGTTGTCATTGATGGAAGAGAGAACCTGGTTACAATGTACCCGGGAAGAGACCACCGGCCTTCCGAAAGTAAACTGGCAAACTGCAATGATAATAATGATAATAATATTTGCAATAATAAATGCAATGCAGTAAAACCTGTATTAGCGACCACTTGTGTATAAAGACCACCTGATCACAAAGACCGTTTTTGCTGTCCCCATTTGTACCATACGTGTCGAAATCAACCTCTATATAAAGACCACCTCCTTATCACCGTTTAACTGTATTCATAATAATTGTAATTTAAATAATGATATTAAGTAATAATCATGATAATATTGATAATAATAACAATAATTATACAACTACAATAGTTATTATAATTTTAATTATGATAATAAAAACAATAACGATAACAAAAAAAATTATTATTATTACTTTGGCTATTATTATTTTTACTACAATTCTTATTATCATAATTATTATCGTTATTATTATTACTATTATTATTATCATTATTTATTATTATTATTATTATTATTATTATTATTATTATTATTATTATTATAATATTCGGTCTAGTATGTATGGTCTTCAGATCAATAAAATTCGTCTTTTCTTTACAATTTGTTTGATTCATTTTTTTTTATTTTGATTGTTGCTTCTTTAGCCCGTTTCCTTTCCATTCGTAAGAATGTTTACAGGTGGTAGTTGATATACGTCTTTTAACCAATAAAATACATTTAATTGCCGTCGACTGTCTGTTTTTATAAAATTTATATTAAATATATATGTGTAAATTTTAGAGTGAAATATTTAGGTGTTCATGCGAAGTATCCATGTTGTTTACATATATATAAGTCAAATATTCAAACTCTAAAATATCTTTCTGGCTTTTCTGAATAAAACCAATAAATTTGAATAGTATACAATGTTAAATCAAATTTTAAAACAAACAACATTTAAAACATATTTCAAAGACATACAATAATGAGATAAATAAGTTGTTATTAGAATTTGCATTTGAATTT
Source organism: Atrina japonica (assembly GCA_030159075.1). Taxonomy (NCBI): domain Eukaryota; kingdom Metazoa; phylum Mollusca; class Bivalvia; order Pterioida; family Pinnidae; genus Atrina; species Atrina japonica. Next base: position 92,538 of record BROG01000765.1, on the reverse strand, counting down.
CAATATACAACGTATGTTGTAATTTGAAAGTTTCAACT
>BROG01000765.1:0-90000 GCA_030159075.1 Atrina japonica | reverse complement strand
TGTTTTTAATTCCTACTTCATTATTTATATTTGTTTTATCGGTAATTAAGGTTACAACAAGAAATTTCCACTAATATGGACATGTCAACAGGCTAAAGTTGAAATGTTATATTATTCAATCTATGCTACAAACGTGTCATACCGGTCATTACATGGAATCTCACGTGAAATTATCCATAACTTTCACTTTCACTTCATATGTTAGGTGTTTGCTGATTAAACATTCACTACCTCCTTTAATTTAGTATAACATGGTACAGAAAATTGAACAGTTGAGCTTCCACTTGCAATATAAACGCTCCATCCAACTAAGCCACACCTAGTTGTGGTATTACTATTGAACAATATTCTACCATTTTGAGACGTAGTAAGGCAAATAACACTAGAAAAATGGGCCATTATTCAACTTTTGTTGATCATAAAATAGAACTAAGATAGATTTATAAACTGAGAATAATGTACCCGTCCCCTAAGTCAATAAGAAAAAAATTTTCATTTAGCAATCCAGTTTCCTCAATAGTTTAGATGGAATATAAATTACGATTGGCGAGTAATAAAATAGTTTTTGTGATAACCACAAAAGAGATGCTTCTAATACAATTGTCAGTCTATGCTTCAGCTAACCCATTGCAACTGGTCCGGAGGAACTAGACTGTGTTTATAAAGTACAGTGGAACCTGTTTTGATAGACCACTCTCGTGAAAGACCATCTTTCTTCTAAGAATACAGTCTGAAAACCACTGTAAATTAAACCAATTATCAGAGACCACCTAACGTGAAAGACCACATTTCAGGGACTGATAAAGTGGTCACTCAAGACAAAAGACCAAAAATAGTGAATAGTATACAAATATGAGACGTCTGAAATTTATTCTGGTAGTAATACTTTTTGCAAAAACATTTAATGGAAAATATTAACTAAAAGATTAAATGATAACCAACGTAATTAATTATTCATCTAAAAAATATGTGACAATCAAACGAGATTATTGGAAACTAGAATAGAACACTGTGATTTTCACTTCCAAATCCAGGGTTATCTGGCGCAGATTGGACTTTTTAATTCTCCGGATAAATGAAAGAATGAGACTTTTGTTTAGATTGATTTTTCAAATTTTAACTTCTCACATGAGAATGCCAACTTATAAGTAATTCATGCGAAATCAGGAGATCAAAGTTCCACAAAATCAACTCCCCGAAAACAAAGTTGCTCCATAATATTAATAATTTAGTCGTTCATTTTTATCTGTTGCTAAATGTATTTTTGTTTATTTCATTAATATCATGATGGCTTTAAATTAGCAGGAAACAACTCTTTCCTGAAATGTGCCGAATTATTGCTTAATGAAAAATGAATGGAAAGCACAACCCTTGCGACATATTTCATAATTATGTTACAATATTTGTAATATAATTTTAATAAATTATATAATTTTCAGAAGATTATGAGTTTATAATACTAAGACTGTTTGAAGGATTAAATAATCTAGGTGATATAAAGGTTTCGAAAATATGAAATATGAAATAACATATGATAAATAAAGGAGGAGAGAACCTTGTTGGAATGTTCGAGGAAAGACATCGCCGGGCCCTGCAAGTAAACTGACAAACTTTCTCACAAAACATCTTAGGTTCCAGCGGGGCTATTTAGTTATCTATTTGACAATGACAACAACAAAAATAATGATAATAATACAATTTTGTAGGAATATATTCAAATTTCTTCAAATACATTGCTTTATAAGTTTTACATATGTTTCAAAAGATTGTATCAATTCTACTATATCATATATTTCCCGCATCTACTCGAAACCTCTTAGCCTTTGCTTGATTATATCACATCATTGGCGGCAGTTCTACCCAAATCATCTGGTACCTTAAAATATTTTAACGAGATACGCTCCATTTTGACTTTTAACATTCAGCTTAAACGACTTTCACATCTATTATTATGTTCGGTGTTTTCTTGTGTATTTGAAATAGGTGTGGTTCTCATAACCCTGATATTTCATCTCAAAAGTTGCGTGCTTTATGGTGCCTTCAATCATTTTGCTTATCAAAACTGACACCTTATGTGAATATATATTTTAGTTACGGCTTGATGGAATTATAAAGTCATTAAACTGGTACATATGCGGAAAAACAAAAGGCGAACGACCTATACAAATCTCAAGAAAATTTTGTCTCTCCTCCTACCTTAGGTCAGGGGATGAGCCCGTCTTCTTATATATATCTTCCAATGACTTGTATTTAAATGAATTTGGATATGATCTTTTTATTGAATTTTGAAGCCATAAAAATGACATAAATGAAGATCACTTTATTTAAAAATAAAGTTAACTAAAACTGTGTTTTAAAGACCTGTGTCATCTCCGTATGTCATCGAGCTGTCTTGTGATTGTTGTTGAAAAGATTAATCCATATTTTGTAATCTCTATACTGCATGGTTAATCATTTCCATACTGATGAGCACAAACATAAAGGGGCATTAGCTGTGTGTGTGGTTTTTTGTTTGGTTGTTTGTTTTGGGGGTGGGGTTTTGTTTTTGTTTTTTCGTTTTGTTTTTTTTTTGGGGGGGGTATTTTCTTCTTCCTTTTGTTTACTACACTTTTGATATACAATAACAAAAAAGAGATATATACAGACATAGAAATTCTTAAATTTCTATATATTTTGTGAACATTGCTTGAAAAACTTAGGTATGGCACTTTTCACTAGCAATTGATTAACCCAGCCTTAGTATCTGTATATGAATACCAAACTGGACCTGACCTTATTTTCATAAAAAAATATAGGAATATAAGATTTTTCATGCCTGTGTATAGCTCTTATTTGTTATTGTACATCAAGTACAAGAAGTAAAAGTAGAAAAAAATAAAAATATATTGATTAATAAACACATCCCCTTTAATTAGTAACAAGTTACTTATATTTGTAAGTATGCATTGGATCATTATTTATATGGTATATACTGTGTTTCACATTGCAACATTTTCATTTATCTATATATAAATATGGTAATAGTTTGGATGAAGTTCAACAATTTTTGACATGTCCTATGGACACGTCTGTCATGATACTTAAATCGGTTGTAAATCTATCCCGAAAAACCTATGATTTTTTCTCGTATGACGAAAGCTTAGTGAATGAGTTGTCGATATCACTTTTGGTTCCCGGTATGAATATGTATCGAGGCTCAAACCCAGTACCTCCCGCTTCCGATACGGTTGCTCTTCACCAGGCAACCACTGGTGACCAGTTGATTATAATTTCCTCGTGCTCAGTAATTTCAATGATTTTATTAAAACATGTCAGATTATTTCATTATTCTAGTTATCGGGGTTTTATGTACTTGAAGGGTGACTGCTTGCAGTGGTCTAGTTGTTGAGCGTACGACGACTGGAGGTCCCTGGCACTATTCCAGATAGCAAGTCAATCTTAAAGATTTAAAAAAGGAAGTTACTTTCCCTCGCTAAGTGCCAAATTAAGAAGTGAAAGACACAATTATTTCAGATTTAACTTTTAACCGAGGTCCCCTGTCACGACAGATGTAGCAGTTAAAAGACCCCTTACTACATTGGCGTCAGTCTGTAGCACTGGTTAAAATTTATTGCACTTCACCTGAACCTTGTAACATCTATATGTTAGTAAAAGTAAAAATAGTTAAATAACCAGAAAGGATTAAACGTAAATGGAAGTTATGAGATTGCGTCGTTTTCCAATTTTTGCTGGTATATAATATTTCAAACTTTTACATTCTGTAGAAACTCGTTATCAAATACTTTTGGAGGATGTAAACGTTTTGTAATAAGATATTTCTCCGGATGGGCGGTCCTGGTAGAAAAGCGATATCTATCAGATCTTAGTGTCGCTTATTGTCTTTTAATATCATTTTTACACCATCTCTGTTGCTCAAAATGCTGGCGTTCACATTCATAAAGAAGTAATGTTGCGACATTACCGGATTGAACTAACATCCTAATGATTGAAAAGATACATTTATATGTGTTCGAGTCACGAGTTTTACTGATTAAGGATCTAGAAACAAACAATATTTCACAATTTGTCACGAGTTTTGAGCCACACAATTAAAAAAAAATTATAAATATACAGTAACGCAAAATTACAACAAAAAACTAAGGGACCAAATTGTATTTCTTTTCAGGGACCGTCCTCTGTTTATATAGAACACAGTAAGTATGTGTGCTTTGCGTTAGAATATAATGCCTCGACAGATGCCTCGGGACTACATGTATATAAAACATTGACAACTTTAATATACATGTAGAATGAATATGGATTCATGTATTTCTAACAAAATTTTGCAACCTTTGAAACAGTGAAAAAAATCAGAAAATATATGTTTGACTGGATAATCGTTTTATTGGTGTTGAATAACGTATAACGTACTCTGAACGGTTCTATTATCATATTCGGAAAATCATTTTCAGTTTCTTATATGTAAATTTTTTTGAACGAATTTTGTTATATTTGATTTCCATATATCCAACAATTTCTGGGAGTTTTTTGGGGTTCTTTTGTCACACGGAGTGTACCTTTCAACATTTTAATATTTCCATCAAACCATCGTCGTAACACCACGGTCCGAACTCGCTATGCCCGTTCCCACCCATGGTATCATACGACCGAAAACTCTCGTACATATTTTTATTATTTATAAAGCCTCAGGCAATGCGAGTAAACGGTGCTCAATTCGTCAATTAATCTGATCGAGGCTTTTAAACAATTTCAGAATTGTATTGAATCAACAGACTATGCGATGACTTCCGCTGCCGATCATAATTACTGTGATTGGATAAACTGGACAACACCCACTCCATAAATATCCATTAGGTACGAGAGATTCCGGACGCATGAGACCACTGGTAGGAAAGATCATAAAATAAAGATATTAAAGGACAATTTACTGGATTATATTATTTTTCATACCTATATGGATAATATGCAAGATTGAGAATGTAAATTCTCTCTTACCCAACATTCAAATTAGTTTGTTGTCACTTCATGCATGTGGTTGCCTGCTGACAGGGTCACGCGCTGGGCATATGAAGTGAACATTGCGCGTGTTTCGCATGGAATCTTAAATCGAGCTCTCGTTTTCCAAAAGGCGTAGTATGTCAAAGAACGCTTTCTTAATGAATTAGTATCAAGCTTGGGTTAAAATTTGTGATACTTCAGCTGTTGCTCGTGACGTTTCCATGTATTGAAAAATAATTTGCGGGATGTAAAACAGCTGTTGAAATAAACAAATTCTTCAAACAAGTTTAACTCAGCATACCTTTTTTCTTGTTGAAAAAACCACACAGTGGTTTGTTTATGGACGCTAGCCTCTAAAACTGCTTATGGTTTTTTTTCATTTGTAAACTGTAGTATCAGAACACTTTGAAGTTATGGGGAAAAAAACTTTTTCATTCCAAAATAGGAAATTCCATGTGACTTTCATTGTTCACAAAAAGAGTCATATATGACAAATTCTTAATGCTCACTGGAATGAAGTGTTATTTTGATTATTCATCTTGCAATGTCTTGATAATACTAAAATAATGTTCATCAGTTCCTCAATACAAGTCTGTCTTCGCAATTGTAAAAATGAAAAAGCCAAACGAAATTCACAAGAAAACTTTAACCTCTTTCTAGAAAGAGTTATTTCATTTTTTCCTAGCTATTGTTTTAATTTTGTACATTTCAAAGCCAGAGTAAAACAAAGAACATTTTAATATGGCTAATATAGGGATAATGACAATTTAGAGATAAAGGAGTACCTATGAAACTATACGTATTCAAGGTGCTGTTTGTGGCTTCTGTTGTGTGTTATATTTTTATCTATAATATTAATAATATTAGCCAAAGTTATAGTTTTACCCAAAAAATGAAATAAATAAATGCTCAAGATGATCGTTTCTGTCAATATGACCTCATCTGTTGAGCTCGAATTAAATATGATTATTTGCGAATGAAAACGTGGTATCATACAAGGTCAAATAATAAACCTAGATGTAGTGTCGATAGTATCCATTGTACAAATATGACTATCTTAGCTTGTGAGATGTTTAGAATATATATGTTTGTCTGTCCGTCTATCCATCTCTCTGAATACCTATGTACTTACTTTTCTAATTTTATCTCATATCCACAAAAAGACTCATAATTTATTAAAACACTGTTTTTCAGTTTGATTATTTTCAAACATAAGGTTTATCTGTTATTCGGTATATACTTATTTTTGTATTTGCTGTTATTACATTTTGTATTCTCGAAACGTTTATCTGGAAAATAAAACACACTCTTGGACTATGTTACATCACTAAACAATAATAATTCGTATCAAAATGAAACCTTGTCACACTACCCTCAAAATATGTTCATATGTTTGCAAGTTGTGTGGTGAGTTTTTGAAAACGAGGTCACCAAGCTACAGATGTAAATTAATTAACCATAATGTATGGTGCTAAATATTTCCTTTTTCTGAATTTCTAAGATAATGGAAAAGATCATTCACTTATCTCTCAACAAATTTACTACTAACACACAAAATAAATGGCATGATTAACAATTAAAAACACGATGCCGCTGTTGGTTTTCTTTTTTTCATATTCAATTATAAGTGGTGAAAGTATTAAACACTTCCCATACCCGTGTCGGATTACCAGATTGTATCTTAGAAATTCGTTCTTTAACAAGTATTACTACAACCTGCTTATTGACATTGCTCGGATCAGGTTTCATAGTTTATCTCTGTTCACAGCCATAACCGAAACGAAATATGGCCCAGGATAATATTTCATGTAAAAGGCATATTTTATTTACTGATAAAAAGCAACTTTTTTCTTTGTATGATCCGCGTTTCAAATTTGAAAATGTTTTTTTAATGCCCCTTTCAAGACGCATATTTTATGGATGTTAATGGTGATTCTTAGGTTTTAAAAATCAAAATGATGAGTGATGTAGGTAGCCTATTCAGATAAATTATTCCTCAGATTAGATAAACGTTGATAAAGAAAGTCTGCTTTCAGCAAAACAAGGACTTATTCAAATTTCAAAGTGAAAATTATATAAATAGACCCGTCATACAAGCTTGCTATTATGTGTGCCATCCATTGTCTTTGTATAGCATGAAGAGAGAGAGAGAGAGAGAGAGAGAGAGAGAGAGAGAGAGAGAGAGAGAGAGAGAGAGAGAGAGAGAGACTTGTTATGTGAATAAAAAAATTGTACTCCAATTGGAGAGGAATTCTGTTTTGATTCTTTGACACAAAAATCCAATATCTATAATTCCCAGTTCTGATATTTACCAAAAATCAGGCATTTAATATTCTATGCACGCAAAGACGCTACACTGTGTATAGAAGACTCTTGGACTTGAAGCCTCTTCAGTGATATAACTATATTGATTTTCTACCTTTTTCTTGCAATATGTTCTCTGCTAAGCCAGACATCAGACCTGCCCACTCGATGTATAGCCAACATTTTCTTGGCTCACGAGGGAGTAGAATATATCAAGTCATCATCATGTAGCTTCTATCGACAAATCGAAGAATGTCGCTGGATTCTTTCAAAGAAAAGATCTAATGATTTGTTCTGTATCCATTATCTTGTAAAACAACATGCTCAGGGTCATACTTGTGACTAGAATTTAGATTTCTTTATAAAGATTCAATTTTTGGATATTTGTGTTTCATATTGTTTTAATATATGTTATTCCAATTCTGTTTTTTTTTTTTTTTTTTTTTTTTTTGGTTTTTTTTTCTGTTCTTTTTGTTTGTTTGTTTGTTTGTTTGTTTTCTATATTATCATTGTTATTGTCTTGTTTCTTGTCATTATCATTATTATCATTATTATTATTATTATTATTATTATTATTATTATTAATTTTATTATTATTATTATCATTATTATATTTATTTATTTTTTTTTTATTATTATTATTATTATTATTATTATTATTATTATTATTATTATTATATAATGTTATCTATTTTATTTATCTATTTATTTATTATTTCAACTAAAGGGACAACAGATGTTTATTCTAATTAAAAAAAATATTTTTATTGCTTGATGTACAATAGCAAAGAGAGATAACAAAGGCGTAAAAGTTCTTAAATATATTTTGTGAAAATTGCTTGAGAAACCCAATTTGGCAATTATTCGTTTGCAATTGATTCATTCGACTTAATCTTTTGTTTATGCATAAGACACTGGACCAGACCTTATGTTCACAACAAATATAGGAATAAAGGAATCTGTATGCATCTGTATATTTTTTATCTTTACTCCAAATATAGGCATTAAGGAATTTGTATGCCTCTGTATATTTCTTATCTTTACACCAAACGTAGGAATAAAGGAATTTGTATGCCTCTGTATATTTCTTATTTGTGATTTCACATCAAGCTAAGAAGTAAAAAACGAAATAATAGTATTTTTGAAAAAAACACAGCTGATGCCCCTTTGACGGTCGCCAGTTCAGACTTTAATTTTGTTGTAGACACATTATGTCTCGAGTATTTACTTTGTATATGTCACTTTCTCTGTTTTGTCTAGTTAAAGCATTACATAAAATTTCCACAAATTCTCCAAATATTAGCAATTAAACAACCTAGAAGTTACATGTCTAAATATCAGCAATAGAACAGCCTAGAAGGTGTATTTCTGAATATTAACAATACTAAAAATCTAGGTATATCGCTAAATATTAGAAATAGAACGGCTTAGAAGTATCGCTAAATATTAGCAATTAACGGCTTAGAACATTTAAACAGCCTAGAAGATGTTTTATTTAAATATTAGAGACTAAACAGCCCAGAAGGTGTTTTATTTAAATATTAGAGACTAAACAGTCTAGAAGTTCTGTTTCTAGATATTAGCAACAAAACAGCCCAGATTTGTATCTCTAGATATTAGCAAAAAAGTAGCCTAGATTTTGTATCTCTAGATATTAGCAACAAAACAGCCTAGATTTTGTATCTCTAGATATTAGCAACAAAACAGCCTAGATTTTGTATCTCTAGATATTAGCAACAAAACAGCCTAGATTTTGTATCTCTAGATATTAGCAACAAAACAGCCTAGATTTTGTATCTCTAGATATAAAAATCTCAGATACCAAAGTATAAATCAATAGGATGTCCAGGACATAGATACAAATCCGGTAAAAATGGACAAACACGGACCTCTGGAAACCAAGAGGTGGGATCAGGTGCCATGGAGGAGTAAGCATCCCCTGTCGACCGGTCACACCCGCCGTGAGTCCACAGTCAAGTCCAATGAAACACGTGAGGAGTGTATCCTCGTCACAATTGGTACAGACGTCTCAACAACCGCCAACGAAATGGCAACTCAACATTTCACTTAGTGAAACAGAGTAGTCGCAAACAAGACTATTATACCGACCATAAAATTTGCGGAACGTTGACATTAAACGCGGTTTTCGATATCCCTGTGTCAATAATTTGTCAGTGAGTAGTTTACCTCTGTATATGAAATCTTCATATGTTGTGCACGCCCTGGCATATCGGATCATTTGTGAAATATAAACTCCATATGCAGGTGAGTGAGGGATATTACTACTTAAATGTGGAAAATTTACGATGGGAAAGCCGAAATCGTCGCGTTTATTTGAGTATATGATATATGAGCAAAAAAGTAGCCTAGAAGTTATCTCTATAAATTTCAGCAATAGAACAGCCTGGAAGATGTATCTCTAAATATAAGAAATAAAACAGTCTAGGACAAATGACAGAAAGTACTTCGTAGAAGAACTACTATTGACTTTTGGTTAATAAAATGCCCTTAATGACATATGACTTTCTATTTTGTCTTCCTTATCGTACACCAAGAGCCGGCAATTGTTAGTTTTCCGCATACATTATCTCCCATTGCACCTGTCACCCTACTCAAATATTTATCAAACACTTACGGATTAAATTGTCAATACTCTCTCTCTCTCTCTCTCTCTCTCTCTCTCTCTCTCTCTCTCTCTCTCTCTCTCTCTCTCTCTCTCTCTCTCTCTCTCTCTCTCTCTCTCTCTCCATAATGGTTTTAATGTATTTATATTAATGATGAATTTATAAAGTTTATATAAGAAACATACAAAGTGTCATTGCTGGTACAGGGTCTTTCTCACCCACTACATTTAAATTGGGATACACTTTTTAAAACAATCCAACGTAAAAGATACGCAATGAATCAAATGTAGACTTTTATAACATTCAGTAAAATAGCGTCATTTTAGTTTTCATCCAAATTGACCTCCTGAAATTACATGTACATCTCACACAGAAGAGCTGAGATGTCATTTGCTTTAGGTGAAGTGCCACAAATTGTTTCCCTATACTATGGACTGAAACCAAAGTTACAGTGTTCCGTAAGAATAAAGTTGGTATTTGACAAGGCATATTATGCAAATTTTGAGGTCAACTGATGAAGTGTTATTGACAATTGTTTGATATACATACTGGTATCTTTCCAAGTCTAGAGTATCAAAACGAATTATAAGATTGATGCAAAATTTTGTTTTTAAAGACATGTTTCAATCGGCAAATTAAAGTTAGGAATATTAAGCTACATATTTTACCTCATATATTCTTTACATACAACATGTAAACACATTCATAGGTATTCCAAGTTTGATATAAATGTTTGTATGTATTTTAAAAAAGGATAAAATGGACGTATAATCACGGATAAGAAAACAATATCTTCAAGAGCAATCATAATCATGTGACCTTTAAAACGTCATTTATCCACGAACGACAGACGATATTATAACAACTTGAATCCTTCCAACTTTTGCCGTTTTTGGTACATTTTAAGGAAAATACAATACAGCACATGATTTTTGTGCATTTTGATTCAAGTGTAATATTTTTTTTCTTTATGTTAACTTGATAAACCAACGTCTACAGTCATACACCTAACATTGACATTAACTAATTTTGGATTTCATTCAACTACACGTTTGATTTGGATCTTTTAAAGATAATTATGATGACATAGCTAATAGTTATTTTTTATTATCATATTTTCTAAGATAGTATTCATATTTTAATTCAGGTTTTAACATAGAAGATGGCAAGCATGAAAGAACAAAAGCATTATTGTATATAAATGCTAGCTGTAATGCTCCCTAGATGAAAAACAAAAGATATGGATTGCGGTATGGATAGAAAGTTTATAAAACATGGAGGTAAATTTTGTTCGAATTTGGTTTCAAGCAATTAAAGCAAGTTGACAGCACATTAATACAATCAATGTTGTAATAATGTTTAATTATAATCGCACGACTGAGGAAAGTGTATGTGCTTTTGCTCTTGTAATCGTATTATTGAATGACTTTTTATTTACAAATGATTTTATCACTATAGAAAAAAGGCATTGCTCTTTTCATTCATTCATATAATTATTTTTCTCCTATTTTATATCGCTACAACTGCTTCTGACACCCTTCATCACGTTCTTTTGCATGTACTTAATTTACTGTGTATTTTAAAAAAAGATATATTTTTGCTCCATGTAATGAACTTGAAAGGACAACTCGAGTCTCACATTACATATAAAACCTTACCATTATAATTATTTCGTATACTCATATGTCGGTCATTTTGTTTGTATTTTAAAGTATATGAAAAATAAGGTGTAGAATAGGAAAGGAAAATAGATTGATAAGAGCAAAAATAAAACAGCAATGGACAATAAAAAATCCAAGTGCATTAGAATACGAAAAACTGAATATCATAATTGCCTCAACATGAAAAACAATTGCGAATCTAAAACGAGATGGGTCCAGGTGTCCGGGGAAGTCAGCATCCCCTGTTAACAAGCTACATTCGTCATCAAGATTCCATGGGAACCTCTTGACTTCGGTGAAAAAGTCCAGCTCGGTAAAAAGGTCATCAGTTAGTTTAAGATCTGATTGGCAAAAGGGAGTCACTGTATATGTCCGTATTCCAGAATACTAACTGACGTTCTTGAGTGGGGTACTTCATATTCTTTAACAAGATCCTCGCGAAAAGGCTACAGATTTGGAATATATTTAAATAAAACTATGGGTCTAAAATGCAAATTACATAATACAAAAGGGGAATACAATAGATTGTCAATTTTTCATAACCCCGTCGAGTGACCATTACTCAAATCCACACCTGGGTCGAAAGTCACCAAATTTACTCAGTACTCCAGCTTAATTTTTTTTTTTTAAACTTCAGAATGTCACTGACTAGATAAAACATTAATATTTTTACACTGTACACATAAAAGATATAGGGTCAAAATTATGAAATCATGAGAATGGTACTCAAACTAGTTTTTTTATATTTATGAGAGTTTTTGAAAATAATATTTTACAAAAATATTTACAACTGTATGCCATAGCTGTACAAAATGTTCAGTTACAATATAAGTTATATTTGTTTATCTTAAAGTCATCAAAAAGATGAGTCAAGCTTGGATATGGAGTGTATTAGTGACTTCGGAACCAGATCTCCATTTTTTCAAAACAACATATGCTTTGGTGCATGATCCAGATGTCAAAAGTTATTGAAATTTTCACACTATAGCTTTACAAAAAGTGGTCATTCAAAATTTCACTGGCTTTTAAACGTGACAAGGTGAACAACCTCACTTCAAAAACTGTACTTTCTCTGAAATGAACAGCTTGCAAATGAAACTTCATTAACCCTAAAACAAAATTAACCGTTACACATTTCAAGTCGAAATGCTTCTAGAAACTGCAAACCTAAAACCGTTCATAACTACACGCTTCCTGAAAATGTCATTACAGACATAATGTTAGCAAAGTTTTAAACCATCAAACTCGTCCAGTTGCAGATCTTTAGATACAATTCAACACTGTACCCTCCATGTAAGAATTCCGTTGCTACATCTGATTGTATGGATTATATTCCAAAGTTTTATCTAATACGTGTTGAAGTTCCCGGATTAGGATACAAATCATGTGACATTTTGTTCCATTCCTGTGTACATACTGCTGTCCCAGTGGTGTGTAACCCATAACCCAGTATAATTCACTTTCAAAGCCAATAAAACCTTTTTATTGCATTCCGTGCACGTGCTAGAAATGATTAGAGTGGAAATTAGATTATAGAAAGAGCACAGAAACGATTTTCGTGGCCACAATGAAAAATTGAAAATACACATGATTTTCTGTCTTTGACAATATTAAATGAGAACGTTCTCTAACAAGATATTCAACCACAAAAACGAAGCTAGTAGTAACAGAAAATGCTACAGCATCTGACAAATGAACAGAATTTATCATTAATATTAGTAAGTAAAAACATATATATATATATATATATATATATATATATATATATATATATATATATATATATATATATATATATATATATATATATATGTCGTCCTTACTGAACAAATATTCAGGTCACTGCATATTTTTTGTCAATGTAGCTTACTTAGGTTTTAATTACTACCGCCATGTAATCAATTTCTGTATGTAAAATAGCAATAACTAAAAATGATCCGACCTTGAAATAATTGTAAATGTTGAACTAATTTTGTAGGTCGATGTCCCGCTTTGTTTTCTTTCATGAACAGACTATTTAACCTTTAAAGAAACATATTACGATGTATGAATGTTATGCACGTTACATTTCACAACAAAAACATTAGTTATAACTTCAGTTATTGTTTTTGCAGTTGGTATTTAATTTGATGCACTTTATCGAATCACGAGATATGTATATAAAATTTCAGATACCAAAATATAAACCAATAGATGTCCAGGACATAGATACAAATCCGGTAAAATGGACAAACACGGACCTCTAGAAACCAAAAGATGGGATCAGGTGCCATGTAGAAGTAAGCATCCCCTGTCGACCGGTCACACCCGCCGTGAGTCCACAGTCAAGTCCAATGAAATACGTGAGGATTGAATCCTCGTCACAATTGGTACAGACGTCTCAACAACCGCCAACGAAAAGACAACTTAACATTTCAATAAGTTAAATAGGGTAATCGCAAACAAGACTATTACAGCGACCGTAAAATTTGCGGAACGTTGACATTAAACGCGGTTTTCGATATCCCTGTGTCAATAACTTGTTAGTGAGTAGTTTACCTCTGTATATGAAATCTTCATATGTTGTACCCGCCCTGGCATATCGGATCATTTGTGAAATATAAACTCCATATGCGGATAACTGGGGGTGTGGAAAATTTACGATGAGAAAGCCGAAATCGTATACCTTAGTTGCTAATTTCCTGTCTGTATCTATATTACGTAAAATGTCTAAATATTAAGCGTGTGTGCTTGATTCTGTTGTATCTTTAATTTCTAGTTCTCTGGGATATATCGCATTGACATATGTATGAATATTTTCATTATTAATTGACAAAACGTAAAAATATATCTAAATGTCAAATTAAAGGACACCGCTAACTTTTTCTTCTTTTGATTCAGCAGTTTCCGAATGGATTCTGCTTTGAATGTATAAAGGAACAGGTCGGCTAATAAAGGGGCACAATTGGTTCCCATAGGAATGCCGACAGTTTATTGAAAGACCACGTCCCCGAACATTGCAAATATATTTTCTATTGGAAATTCCAGTATGTTTTTTATATCTACTTCAGTCTATTTATGTGTAGAATCAGAGTGGTGTTGGACAAAATAAGTATCCTGATAGCCAATCACTAGATATTTAAATTTTCGGGTACCACATTTAGTGAAAAAACAGTTGTCTATGATGCTTAAAAAGTCTTTCTTTTAATATTTTATGTGGAATAGTTGTGTAAAGAGTAGAGAAGTCATATGTTTTGATACTGTGAATTCGAGAAAAATTGTGTGCCTTCAAATTTTCTAAAAGCCGTTTAGAATTTTTTTAGTATGCACATCTGATTTACATCGCTTCTGGAATAAGCAACTGTACAGTATTGTTGGAGTTTCTCCTTAACGGCTGTCAATATCATGGTAAGGAGTAAAGATAAAGGTTTGGTAGAACATTTGCTGAATCCAGCTATGTATCTTTGCCTATATGGGGTTTTATGAAGTTTAGGTATCCAAAATAAATATGGTAGCTCAAAATCGGTATCCGGTTTAGGGATGAGCGTAATACGGACACGTGATTTTGAAGGATCTCGTCCTTTGAAAGTGAGCTACGTGTGTATGTAGGATTCCCAGAATTCGTATTAAACTCAAGTTCTACTAATAAGCAATTTTAGTAATGTGCCTTACAAATAAAAACTATATTATTTGAGGCTTTGTCTGCTGGTACCAGTGCATATTGGTCATGTAATCTATCCAGTTCAGTTACTACTTCTGGATCACTTAATACAGAGGGATAACGTGTTTTCATAGTCCCTCTGAGTTTTCGAATCAGAAAACTGCTAGACACGCCCACTCTTGACTTAACCCCAGATTACAAAGTAAAGGATCTCTTTTAAATCTGAAGTGTAAATATTCGCGATGCGATATTTTCACTGATGGACATGCTCCACCGTCTGTTTATTTAATTACAAGCTACGTGACAAAAAGAAAATTTTCAAATATGAACACGGTTGTCGTGACTAAACAAACATTTATCCTGTAATTAGAATTAATCCTTCACATGGCGTAAATACAACATACATGAAATAAATCTCATCAAGGGACATCCGTATCTCTATCTAATAGGATCAAATGAATGGAAAGAAATCAAACTATCAACAAAATTTTGAAAGTCATACACTTAACGTGAGGTTTTTCAGGTTTCTATCATTAATGATTATTATTTGAGGAATTTTTCTTTCAGTAAAATATAGATATCCTAGTTTCTGGATAATCTACTGGTTTTTTAAAATAAAAATCTCTATTGTATATTGCATATACTTTTCACAAGAGAATAGATAGACAAAAGTTTTTTTTTAAATAAATTCATGTTAGAATATTGTTAATGATTTGACGGTTAATGATTTGACGTTTAATGATACTGAATTGAATTTAAAAATTGAAAAAGTAATTGATGTTGATGATGATGATGATGATGATGATGATGATGATCGTGACGATAATCATGGTTGATGACTATACATAATATATACATTTTGAATGGAGAAAATTACTATAAAAGAAATAAAACAATAAAAGTTGACATTTACTTTCAAATAGAGGACAGAGACATCAGTTATTTTGTCATAACTGGAAAGTCTCAGAGAAAAGAGTGATGTGTCATTCTATGAAGCTCAATCTATCTCATAAACCAAGGGAATTGCCAGGAAATTTAATTATGATTGTCAGTTTAAGCACAGAATTAGCACGGAACTGTTTGTGCGTTTCATTACCGATCTGCCGAACACAATATCCAGCTTTTATTGTTCCATTCATCACTTCCGCTGGCATGGGAGTATTTTGAGAATGTCTTTAATATGGCGAACTCCGATATCTGACCATTAAATAAGCATGTAATATCACTTTGCTCAGATTAGAAAAGATTAGGACGCTTTATATTGATTTTTCGTTGTTCATTTTTCAATGAAAAAAATCTATTTTGACTGAATGACAAGTGAACTTTAGACTATCACGTTTATTAAGGGGATTCTCTATACCTATAAATTTCAACAATAAATCAACACTTTTTGAGGTTTAATCATTGTATAGAAAGGATTTATTGTTTCAACTTTTATTGTTGGAAAATATATTAATATTCTGTTATTATCATTATTATTATTATTATTATTAATATTATTATTATTATTATTATTAATAATAATATTATTATTATTATTATTAATATTATTATTATTATTATTATTATTAATAATAATATTAATATTATTATTATTATTATTATTATTATTATTATTAATAATATTATTATTATTATTATTATTATTATTATTATTATTATTATTATTCTTTATAAATCAATCTCATAATTATTCGCACTTGATAAATATATATATATATATATATATAACAATTAGATTATGTTTATGGCATTGAATAAAACCCAAATATATTTAAGTGATTTATACTTCTAAGAAATTTATATTTTTGAAAAGCATTTCAAAATACTAGCCACAATGTTTCAGAATGGGATAATGAATCCCCGATCCTAGAAAATGGATCTCTTACTTTACAATCATATTTCCTTTCCTCATCAATTCTCCACGGAAATGTTGAATGTCAAATGCCATTTTCAAGTCGGAGAAGTCGCGTTTTTCAGCAGAAATGTGAAGGCATTAAGGTACATTTATTGTCCCCTAGAGATTGTGATTGTTAACACTTAATATGCCTCGATCACACGGGATTGATGTGCTAATGTCCCACACAATGAATTCTGCACCAAAATTATTTTCAAACATGTAACGCTATTTATTACACTAATTACTAAGATCAATAGAATACCAAAAAGAAAAGGTTTTGAATTTCATCATCGGCTTTTCCTCTTCTTGATGCGACACTTACTTGTACCGTTGATACTTAAGACAGTGTTGAAGATTCCTGTTACTTATACACACACACACACACACACACACACACACACACACACACACACACACACACACACACACACACACACAGATAGATAGATAGATTTTTCTTTTATAAGCTATGAACATAACACAGTTCGAGAAAACAAAGCAAATATATCAAAAATATTAGAATGTACCCTTACTTGCCAAGCTGCCAATATACTTGTTCGGAACCATTTCTTGTAGTATAATGATTTCTGCCCTGTGACAAAAACTGGCGTCAAAAAGACTTTCATTTCACATTAATCATCCATTTGTCAAAATCTGTGAAAACAGAAAGAAAAATCTTTAATTTAAAACCATGACAATTCTTGGAGAAAGTTCATTTTCTAAGTGATTATTGGTTAATTGATATAAATTGGAATTCTTATGGAGAAGGAGCAACTTAGCAATCTTTAAGTTGGCAGAAATAGTCAATCTCTATTAAGACCTTCACTTTACGCCGCTTATTCAATTACAGCTTAGAGAATATAAACCAATCATTTTAGACCATTCCCATAATCACGCGACTGTGTATGCGGGACTAATGAACAAAAATGACTCGTTATATTGTTTGATTTCCCGCCGCTTCATTTCTTATTTCATAAACTTAGAGATGATGATACTCACTGGAACGATAATTCATTTTAGAGAATCTGACAGTGTAACGTAAAGGCAAACCCTAGCTAATGAACTGTATGATTTGATTAAGACAGACACATCCTTGTCTTTATAGAATGTCGCATTTGTTTGTAGACCTCCCTTTAAAATCCTTAGACATATTTGATTTGCATTGTTAATATCTTTCGAATTATATGTTTACCTTGTATGTATCGATTTCATATTCAATGAAAATAAAGAATGAGGAAACGGCATTCGATCTGAGCACACAGCACACGCGTATATAAATAGGACTGTTACAAACGTCTTTTTTATATGCTTCCATCAACTATTTCGTAATTGCTGATCTAGTTTTTCAATACAGTCGCTAGCATAACTGGTACTCTTATTTGTTAATTTGAATATCAATATGTCGTTTACTCTCATTTCGTAAGCCGATATGTATTAATGAATCAAAAGTTTTCGTTTTACGTGTATCATATTGTTAGACGGATTTCGGCTATACTTTTAGATTTATTATTTGACCTTGTATGATACCATTTTCTCTTCAGAAAATACATATATATTTTAAATTGGAGCTAAACTGATGAAGTTTAATCGACAGAAACGACCATTATAACTTTGGTATTAAGTTTATTTTATCTTGCTAATATTAATTACATGTCTTTATAAATATTCCCAGCTGAGTGTATCAAAGTATCAATATTTTAACCTCTTATTTGGACTTTTGTCAATTATTTGTATGTTATAAACATACCAAACGCCTGTCATAGACACAATTTTTTTAAAAAATGAACCCCATGATACGACATGTAAATATTACAAACAGAGAACTGTGGGGCCACGTGACATGGAGGCGTGGTCATGGCCTATTTGTTGGGCAGGTGACATGGAAGCTTATGTGTCACCTATACGATGGGTAGGTGTCATGGGGAGGGCTCCAGGAACCTCTGTTTACTGAGCAAACCCAACATGAACCCTCGGTCCAGCCAATATCAAATTAAAAGATGTAGTCAGGACCAGTATAATCAAGCTACTAATTACAATCCAGATAATGAAATATGGTATTGGCAAATACAGTCGCTCTATCGACTCTTGCACTTGCAAAATGTCGGCTACGATTTTTTTTGTCTATATTACAGATATGAATTTGTTGCTAAGTACTTCTTTATATGAAATGATCGTAAATTCAGCACGACTTTGAATATGGAAATATTTTTAATTTATATATCACATAAGGAAAATACTTGAACGTAAGACAAATCAATTAGGGAAGATAAACCCTATAGTAGACTTAGACACTTTTCTTACACCTTAATCGCTACTGTTTAAGTTCTTATTAAAAAAAAGACATGACACAAATATTTCTTGCTTCGCTACCCTCCTGCACCGTAAACTTTCATTTTCAATGTCGATTACAGCACTCGTTGTTGCTTTATTCGTCCATGCACGCTGATTCGAAGTGATTTATCGCAGAAATGATCAATTCAAATTACGGAAGAGAACACGAATGATCATTTCGAAAGATTCCGTCAAATTATTTTGTCATTTTGAATAAAGGCTGACAAAGTGAAATTTGAACGTTCACATTCTCTTAAAAGTCCTGGTCGGTATCAACGATGAAAGAGGTCATAACGGATACATTGCTGCATTAGAGATAAAATAACATGGAAAGAACAGAAAATAAAGCAAGCAGTGTAGTCAGAGTTAGTTCTCTGTGTGTTCTTCGATTGAAGAGGTTTTTGTGAAGTGTAGCTCACTGTTGATCTTAAGAACTTGAATCTTCAGTAACAACAATAGGTAAATTCAGTATTGTTAGCCTGTCCAGTAACTAGACGCACTCAGTAATGCTAAACGTCGCTTCAATAAAAGTTGCTTTCCCCAGATAAATATACCTCAGGCGTACCAAGATGGCCGCCAGCACTGTATGTTTACTTCTACTTGTTGACTATAGTTAAAGGAAAATCAAAGATAACTTGGTTGATAAATGTACTGATGATTCAATGCTAGGTCAAATAGACTATAACTGTATGTAACCTTGTATGTAATTGTTATGAATATGGTCACGTGTCACAGTAGGTGTCGGCAAGTTAAAGAACACTTACTGCTCATTGGCCGTAAGTGTTGAGCATAGGTTAAAATTTGAAGCCCTTCACCGGCATTTCGTGACGTCTCCATATGAGGGGAAGATTCTTAAGTGGGAAGTTAAACAACAATACAACAACAACAACAACGCAATCCTCCCATTAGTTATGAATAAGGACAAGACAGATTTATACAACCGATAATTCACTGCTAGGAAATTTAGACTCAAGAGTATATGTAAGCCTTCCATTTGACATAACAGAGATTTATAAAAGTGATGATTCAGTGTTCAGTAAAATATACTAAAGGTTTTACGTAACCTTCCATTTGTTATAAATAAGGACAAGGCAGATTTATAAAACCGATGATTCACTGCTGAGTAATATAGATTCAGGAGCTTAAAGCCGTCATTTCAACATTTAAACAATTTTTAATTCTGAAAAATAAGAAGAAAAATGTTCTGAAACATCCCAGCATTTGTTACTTCCAGTATCAGACTTTTGTATTCTGTTTCTTGAATATCAGTTTCGGTGTTATAATTTACTATTAATACACTAAAACTTATTAATCAGATATTGGTGCTAATCTTGTTGTTACATGAAGTTTGATATGTAAATATAACATCCTTAATATTTCCCGGTTGTTGTACTGTAGTAAATACCATAACCATAAAACTTTATTGTTCTTTTATTCGCGGGAGATTTAATTTCGCTATATCCTCGGTCATAGAAATTTAAATACCCGTGAATATAATACATTATATTTATGAAACCAAGACAATTCATAACCTATTTTGCGCGAAATTTAATACCTCAGAAAAACGCGAAATTTTCTCCCCAGTTATAGTTTTGCAATAAAGTGAAAAGCAAATGCTCAAGACGATCGTTTCTGCCAATTAGACGCTATCAGCTTAGCTCGAAAACTTATGTATATTTCCCAAAGAGCAATTGGTATCATACATGGTCAAATAATGAACATAAATGCATTGCCAAATCGGTCCAGGGGTAACAACTGTAGAAAGAAAACTATCTTAACTTTTTGGAGTTTAGAATTTAAATGGTGTAATCTGTACAAAGTCTGTATGAAATAATCAGCTGTTATCGAAAAATCAGGTACTGTATTTATCTATACCTTCGGGGACTCAAACGTCATACCAGCAGTGGCAACGACCTAAAGGTTATATACATTCTTGACATAATAACAAAGTTAATAAAGTTAAAAGTTTTGTAAAACCGCCATAAAAGAAAAAGAAAAACGAAAATATTTCATTTTAATCGTTTTCTCGCAGACATTTGTTTGTACACTAGAAATACTACTTTATGATGACACAAAATAAATATTCAAAGTGCTAAATTTATACTTCCTAAGAACCCTTGAAATTTTTACATCGCTAAATACTGACTTCGCCAACTTAGTTAATCAGTTTACAGTATCTGCTACATAATAATACCATTATCTTTTATTCATTGAATTCTTTTATTTTGTTCTGAATGTTAGTTTTTGCACAGAGATTAATTAGTAAAGTACTCAATGGTGATCCTGTCAATCTTTCAACATTTTTTCTCTCCTACACATCACTTGTACAGTCAAACCTGTTTTGAGATACTGTCCAAGGGAAGAGGCAAAAATGGTCGCATATGACAGTTGGTTTCTTAATTCAGGTTATTTGAATAGTAAAAAAAATACACTTTGGGAGTCCAACATGTACGTCACACAAGACTGGTAGACTTTTCAGTCAGTGAGTGGCTAAGACAGGTTAGGCTGTATATGGAAATAATTATAAAGTGATTAATTGATCATTGGCATGTGATTAACAAACAAGTGGAATTGTTGAAGACAGAAAGTATCAGTTAGATTATCACATTTGTTTACGGGGACCTCTGTAGCCGAGTGGTTGGAACAAAACACTTTAAACCACGAAACCTCTCATCTCTAGTCAACGTGGGTCCGAGTTCCACTGGAACCGAAGCCAATTCTGTGAGAATGTTTGCCAAAGTTACTTGCAGATGGTCGGTGGTCTCTTCCTATGTATATTATAACTGGGTTCTTTCCTCCACCAATAAAAACTGGCAGCCACCATATAATTGAACATTGTTGAGTGTGCGTAAAACACTATAATTATGAATCTGTATGTGTATTTAAATCAGCGCACTCATATTTTAGCGCTTTCAAGGGGTATACACTTATTACCGCAATCTTTAATTCGCGCAAATAATTTTATTAGCTTTGTCACATTTACAAAATGACAAGATTGAGAAATTTTCAGCGCTGCTCTTGAATTAGCACAATGACTTGAGCGCAAAAGGCGCTAATATTGGAATACCGCTAAAATAAGTATCCGTACAGTAAACATAAAATATATTTCACATTCCTTTGATTTTAATTTACCAGTTTTAGTGTGTTTTATATTTACATGTTCTCGAAAACTCACTTCTTCTGTTATAACTTACAATGTTTTTTTCTTTTTTAGAACAACGGGAAGAATTGTAATCCTCGCAACGGGCAACAGCCTTGGACGTCATACATTGTAAGCCAAGTCGTAGAGCTAGCGTAGACGGGGTAGCCAAAGTTTCGGAGTTTGGTCCTTGAGATAGTTCGATGGTTCAAATAACTGCAGTCGATAAAAACGATAGTATACGTGCTTCATACCT
The DNA here is from genome assembly GCA_030159075.1 of Atrina japonica. NCBI lineage: Eukaryota > Metazoa > Mollusca > Bivalvia > Pterioida > Pinnidae > Atrina > Atrina japonica. Next base: position 67,147 of record BROG01000765.1, on the reverse strand, counting down.
GTGCCTTTGACGACCAAATGTGATACTATACTAATCGTGATCATGTAGGAACGGGAAAAGTATTCTTACTGCAATTTTAATGGAACAAATGTGGAAAATGTATTATTTTTAAAGAAACCGACAGAAAAGATGTTGAAAAGATTAAACAGTTGTTAGTAAACTTTTTTTGGATACATAAAATATTTCAATTTGTTGTCAATTCCGTTTTCTTTAAATTGTTCCTAATTTCATTCGGCTGTATCGTTTCAACATAATTTTGATTGCTTAATTGCTATAAAATAAACATCCGAATGTTAACATCTATTGGAGTGGAAATTAGCAACATCAATAAAATTAGTTATACAGATCAAATGCCTTTGTTCCTTGATTTGATGATTTTTTTTTTCATGGAATACAGATATTATGCAAGACTATTTACATTTTTATATTTTCGCGTATAACTTTGCGACCACTGAGTGTATAACATATAAGTATTAAACGCCATCTGGTGGCTGCTTTTATAACAGTGAAAATGTAAATAATTATTTAGGACAAGACACAAGAGTGTCGTGTTCAAATATCTAAAATTGGAAGATAAGGTTCTTGTATTCTAGACAAAGATACTTTTTAACAATGAAAAGGTATTTGATATCTAACGATGAGAAATATTTTGCTTAATTTCCAATGATGTCATTTCAGATGTCATAAGTACAAAACATATATTTAGTATTATAGCAATCTTATGATTTTTACTTTATTATTTCAGATAGGAAATTTATATGCCTTAGTATACAATACCTTTTATATAAAAATAAGATATCTGTAAACATAATGCTACATACCTTAATGTTTTTTCGTATAAAAGTTCTTAATTCAAATATATATTGAACATTGGAAAAACACAGACATGTGGTTAACCCAGAGTGGGATCAGATGTCAAGGATAAGGTAACCTCCACAGACAACCGATCACATCTGTCATACTTTTGTAATCTAATTCAAAATGGGTTAGAAATAAATCTCTATCACAAAACAGTATGACAACAAAAAAGTCTTATCGTCAAATTGACGTAATTTTAAAATGAATTCTCAAATTTATAAAACAAGAATGAGCTACTTCCTTATTTTAGTGCCAGTAAGAGGAAACCTATTTTTGTTACGCAGCCCCGCTTATGTGAACCCGTTGTGTTAAAACATATAAAATCGTAGTACACTTTACTGATGATCAATATCCCTAAAATGTATACAAATTTATACAAAATATTCGACTTATCACCAATGGTTGGTTTTTATGTGGAACACAACTCAACAACTTCTTTTGCCCAGGGAATTCGACATTTCGGTAAGTGAAACATGGTAATTACACACAAAGTTATAATATAATAATTTCCTATAATTTCTTATTCACTGTCAGGAAAGCTAACCACTTATAAAATAACACATAACGGTTACTAGTATGGGTATATATTTAAATTTGTTTAAGATGAAAGTAAACAGACGGATAATCATCTTTACGATTAAAATTAATGAGGATTTTATTTTATATCTAGTTTTTCATCGTGTCCAATAACCTTGTTCAATAGAAACGAATCGTTGTTTATTTAAAAGAATCATACAAACACAACAACAGATCAACACAAACGTTGTACAAAATGTCACTACTCTGGTTTCAATAGAACATGCGAGCAAATTGTCAGTTGCATTTCTATTCTCTGTGTACGATGTAATTTTCTAGGAATCATATTTTCTTTCTTTTAACGTGTTTTCCATCGCCTGATATTGATGGTCAAATGTGACTGCTTTGACAAGGGTAATTTCTTCAATCTAATGGGAACGTTTAGGAAAGAGATCAAAATTGATCACAGATAGAGCGACCGCCATCTTGATTTATCGCATAGATGATCCAAATGTGATCTTTTCTATCAAATATGAAATATACAAAGCAATTTCTGGCAGTGTAATCGACAACGGCAATCAGATTTTCTTATCAACAACTGTTTTATGGGAAACTAGGGAATGCATTAGATGACATGGGTATTTCAGAAGCTTTAGAATAAACATTTAATGGTTAATTGCTACGATTACCGGCGAAGTATTTCCTTCAGATAAATTTATTTGTTGGCAAACATAGACCATCGTGAAATGAAAGTCCTTGGACAGGTCGTGGCGTCAAATTGCGTCAAATGTTATTCCTTATATTGAAAAGTTCCATACGACCATTTATATCTCAAAATTGGAAACATCAACCCGACACTAGTCATAATGATTGGATATACTACTGTTACTGTTTGAAAATGATACCACAGGAAAATATAGTTTGGGGGTAATTTTGTGCGTTTAACCTCAATGAAATGTTATTTGTAAATATTCAGGAAACGTTTGTTACTTTTCCGACCAATTTTAAAAAATAAAGTACGGAAAATGCTTTGTAAATAGGGAGATATCGTCGATCACTCGAGAAATAAACAAGATGTACAAACAGAACACAAGTATGATATTCACAGTACCAATGCAGTTAAAATGGCACAAAATGGTATAAAATGGGTTTTATTTATATATTTATATAAGGAAGGTCCAATTGCAATTCCAATACACTGGGTACAGAGAAATACAGAGAGAGAGAGAGAGAGAGAGAGAGAGAGAGAGAGAGAGAGAGAGAGAGAGAGAGAGAGAGAGAGAGAGAGAGAGAGAGAGAGAGATGTTAATGTTATGTTCAGTGTTAATGTAACTGAAAATCTTACATTTGCTGAATCACTGGCTAACAACAAATCGAATCAAACTGTTAATTCAACACGACGTAACTGAGGCGAGTGATAATTACAAGAATGATAAAAAGTCGGTGAACCTAAAATAGAATTACATTTCTGAAATGAGAATCGGATATAGGCAAACGCCCTATTCGATATGTTATTGGTAAAATTATATATTTAACTAACGTACATGTACAAATTATATTTTCTACTCAATGAGCGGGTAAATATATGGTAAAGACCTGTGAATGGACATTCGACTACCTATATCAACTTGTAACCTGTCACTATAACAATGGTCTTCTCACTATCCTATAATGTAATATCAAGTTGTCACCTGTCGTTACCACAATGATAGTCTTGTCACTATCCTATAATGTAATATCAACATGTCATCTGACGTTGTCACGATGATGGTCTTGTCACCATCCTATAATGTAATGTCAATTTGTCACCTGTCACCATCCTATAATGTAATGTGAACTTGTCACCTGTCACTATCCTTTAATGTAATATCAACGTGTCATCTGTCGCTATCACAATTATGACATTGTCACTATCCTATAAAGTAATATCAGTAAAAGTAATGTCACGTATAGCTTGTCAATATCTTTTAATATAATATCAAATTGTCATCTAACGTTATCACGATGATGGCCTTGTCACTATCTTGTATGTAATGTAAACTAGTCACCTGTCACTATCCTATAATGTATCATCAACTTGTCACCTGTCGCTATCCTAAAATTTAATATCAACTTATCACCATCCTATAATGTAATGTCAATTTGTCACATGTCACCATCCTATAATGTAATGTCAACTTGTCACCTGTCATTATCCTATAATCTAATATCAACATGTCATCTGTCGCTATCACAATTATAGCTTGTCACTTCCCTATAATGTAATATCAACATGTCACCAGACGTTGTCACGATGATGGTTTTGTCACTATCCTGTAATGTAATATCAACGTGTCACTTGTCAATATCACAATTATGGCATTGTCACTATCCTAAAAAGTAATATCAACATGCCATGTATATCTTGTATATGCCATGTCAATATCCTTTAAATATTTTGATTTGATTTTGATTTTTGTTTTACGCCTTAATCAACAATCTTTCAGTCATATGATGGCGTCCAGTTTTTATTGGTGGAGGAGAAACCCCAGTTACCCAGGTTAAGACCACCGACCTTCCGCAAGAAAACTGGCAAACTTTCCCACTTAATTCGAAATTACCCAAGCGGGATTCGAACCAGAGGTGAGAGGCCTTGTGATTTAAAGCTCAATGCTCTAACCACTCGGCCACGGAGGCCCCCCTATCCTTTAAATATAATATGGAATTGTCAACTGGCGGTATTACGATGATGGTCTGGTCACTATCCTGTAATGTAATGTCAACTAGTCACCTGTCACTATCCTATAATGCAACATCAACTTGTCACCTGTCGCTATCACTATGTGGTCTTTTCATTATCTTCATCCTGTAATGTAATGTTAACTTGTCACCTGTCACTATCCTTAAATTTAATGTCAATTCAATGTTATATGAACGTGTCACCTGTCGTTATCACAATTATGGCCTTGTCTTTATTCTATAATTTAATAACAATTTGTTACATGTTATATCACAATGGCCTTGTCACCATCCTAAATGTAAAATCAACTTGTCACCTGAAGTGATCGCGATGATGGTCTTGTCACTTTCCTATAATGTAATATGATCTTCACACCTGTCACTATTACAATGATCGGTCTTGTCACTATCCTATAATGTACTGTCAAATTGTCGCCTGTCGCTATAACAATGGCCATGTCACTCAATCCTATAATGTAATGTCAAATTGTCGCCTGTCGCTATAACAATGGTCATGTCACTCAATCCTATAATGTAATGTCAAATTGTCACCTTCTGATGTCACAATTATAGTCTTGTCACTATCCTATAATGTAATGTCAAATTGTCGCCTGTCGCTATAACAATGACCATGTCACTCAATCCTATAATGTAATGTCAAATTGTCACCTTCTGCTGTCACAATTATAGTCTTGTCACTATCCTATGATGTAATGTCAAATTGTCGCCTGTCGCTATAACAATGGCCATGTCACTCAATCCTATAATGTAATGTCAAATTGTCGCCTGTCGCTATATCAATGACCATGTCACTCAATCCTATAATGTAATGTCAAATTGTCACCTTCTGCTGTCACAATTATAGTCTTGTCACTATCCTATAATGTAATGTCAAATTGTTACCTGTCGCTATCAAAATGGTTTTGTCACTATTCTATGATTTAACATCAACTTATCACCTGTCGCTATAACAATGACCATGTCACTCTATCCTATAATGAAATATCAATTTGTCACCTGTGACTTTCACAAATATGGCCTTGTCGCTTGTCGCTATCATATAATGTAATATCAACTTGTAATATGTCGCTATCACAATGGCCTTGTCACTATCTTATAATATAATATCAACTTGTAATCTGTCGCTATCACACTGGCCTTGTCATTATCTTATAATGTAATATCAACTTGTAATCTGTCGCTATCACACTGGCCTTGTCACTATCGTATAATGTAATATCAACTTGTAATCTGTCGCTATCACAATGGCCTTGTCACTATCGTATAATGTAATATCAACTTGTAATCTGTCGCTATCACAATGGTCTTGTCACTATCGTATAATGTAATATCAACTTGTAATCTGTCGCTATCACAATGGCCTTGTCACTATCGTATAATGTAATATCAACTTGTAATCTGTCGCTATCACAATGGCCTTGTCACTATCGTATAATGTAATATCAACTTGTAATCTGTCGCTATCACAATGGCCTTGTCACTATCGTATAATGTAATATCAACTTGTAATCTGTCGCTATCACAATGGCCTTGTCACTATCGTATAATGTAATATCAACTTGTAATCTGTCGCTATCACAATGGCCTTGTCACTATCGTATAATGTAATATCAACTTGTAATCTGTCGCTATCACAATGGCCTTGTCACTATCGTATAATGTAATATCAACTTGTAATCTGTCGCTATCACAATGGTCTTGTCACTATCGTATAATGTAATATCAACTTGTAATCTGTCGCTATCACAATGGCCTTGTCACTATCGTATAATGTAATATCAACTTGTAATCTGTCGCTATCACAATGGCCTTGTCACTATCGTATAATGTAATATCAACTTGTAATCTGTAGCTATCACAATGGCCTTGTCACTATCGTATAATGTAATATCAACTTGTAATCTGTAGCTATCACAATGGCCTTGTCACTATCGTATAATGTAATATCAACTTGTAATCTGTCGCTATCACAATGGCCTTGTCACTATCGTATAATGTAATATCAACTTGTAATCTGTCGCTATCACAATGGCCTTGTCACTATCGTATAATGTAATATCAACTTGTAATCTGTCGCTATCACAATGGCCTTGTCACTATCGTATAAATGTAATATCAACTTGTAATCTGTCGCTATCACAATGGCCTTGTCACTATCGTATAATGTAATATCAACTTGTAATCTGTAGCTATCACAATGGCCTTGTCACTATCGTATAATGTAATATCAACTTGTAATCTGTAGCTATCACAATGGTCTTGTCACTATCGTATAATGTAATATCAACTTGTAATCTGTCGCTATCACAATGGCCTTGTCACTATCGTATAATGTAATATCAACTTGTAATCTGTCGCTATCACACAATGGCCTTGTCACTATCTTATAATGTAATATCAACTTGTAATCTGTCGCTATCACAATGGCCTTGTCACTATCGTATAATGTAATATCAACTTGTAATCTGTCGCTATCACAATGGCCTTGTCACTATCGTATAATGTAATATCAACTTGTAATCTGTTAGCTATCACAATGGCCTTGTCACTATCGTATAATGTAATATCAACTTGTAATCTGTCGCTATCACAATGGCCTTGTCACTATCGTATAATGTAATATCAACTTGTAATCTGTCGCTATCACAATGGCCTTGTCACTATCGTATAATGTAATATCAACTTGTAATCTGTCGCTATCACAATGGCCTTGTCACTATCGTATAATGTAATATCAACTTGTAATCTGTCGCTATCACAATGGCCTTGTCACTATCGTATAATGTAATATCAACTTGTAATCTGTAGCTATCACAATGGCCTTGTCACTATCGTATAATGTAATATCAACTTGTAATCTGTAGCTATCACAATGGTCTTGTCACTATCGTATAATGTAATATCAACTTGTAATCTGTCGCTATCACAATGGCCTTGTCACTATCGTATAATGTAATATCAACTTGTAATCTGTCGCTATCACAATGGCCTTGTCACTATCTTATAATGTAATATCAACTTGTAATCTGTCGCTATCACAATGGCCTTGTCACTATCGTATAATGTAATATCAACTTGTAATCTGTCGCTATCACAATGGCCTTGTCACTATCGTATAATGTAATATCAACTTGTAATCTGTCGCTATCACAATGGCCTTGTCACTATCTTATAATGTAATATCAACTTGTAATCTGTCGCTATCACAATGGTCTTGTCACTATCGTATAATGTAATGTGATCGTGTCACATGTCACTTTCATAATTATTGCTCGACACTATCCTATTATGTAATATCAACTTGTCACTTGACTTTATCAAGATGATAATCTTGTCACATGTCGCTGTCACAATGGACTTGTCACTATCCTATAATGTAATATCAACGTGCCACCTGACGTTATCACGATGATAGTCTTGTCACTATCATATCACGTAACATCCCTACTCAACGTTGGTATTATTGTATGTCCCCATTCAACGTTGGTATCGTTGCACAACTCTACTCAACGTTTGTATCGTTGCTTGATCCTACTCAACGTTGTTATTGTTGCTAATACCTACTCAACGTTTGTATTGTTGTACGTCTCTACTTAACGTCAGTATTGTTGTACATCCCTTCTCAATTTTGGTATTGTTGCACGTACCTACTCAAATTTGGTATTGTTGCACGTCCCTACACAATGTTGGTTTTGTTGCTCGTCCCTAGGTAACGTCGGTATTGTTGTACGTTCCTACTCGACGTTAATATTGTTGCACGTCCCTACAAAACGTTGGTTTTGTTGTACGTCCCTACTCAACGTTTGTAATGTTGCTCGTCGCTACTCAACGTTGGTATTGTTGTACGTCCCATATCTATGTTGCTTTTTTCAAGTCCCGTCTCTATATTGGTTTTTACACTCTCCATTTCTATGTTGACATTTACACGCCCCATCTCTATGTTGGTTTTGTGACTCGTCACGACTAGTCGTTGGTTTTGTCAAAGTCTCTACGTTTTGATTTTTTTTTTTATTTGTTCCATAACATTTTACGCTTTTCTTTGTCACCTGTCTAATATCTCAGATAATTTAAATATTACTTACATATTTTCCTCTTCACAATACAAGATCAATACCAAATGATGCCATTGTACATGGATAAACGACAGGTGTGTGTGTGTGTGTGTGTGTGTGTGTGTGTGTGTGTGTTTACGACAAAAATATCAATGCAGCATTTCATCTTTATTTGAAATAATTTGGATCCATAATTGATGCAATGGCTTATGGTATAATTTGTAAATATAGGATGACAAACGTACTTCATATTAAAGTCTTCTAATGCTACATTTCACTTGAGCTAGATAGAAATCGATTGATTTAGTTTTCTTGTTGTTAGCGTTGATCAAATAAGGTCATTCTATTAGTGGTCGGAGACTTGTTCCGTTGTCAAGGGACGTGTTTATATCATTTCATTAAAACTGTAATGAAATGCCCATGGGATCTGGAGAAAGAAAGTGCATGGTACAATACATAGCTATTGGTCATTCAGATATGTTCCTTAATTGCTCCGACGTGCCTCTGTGTTTCAGGAGAGAGAGAGAGAGAGAGAGAGAGAGAGAGAGAGAGAGAGAGAGAGAGAGAGAGAGAGAGAGAGAGAGAGAGAGAGAGAGAGAGAGAGAGAGAGAGTATTCAACTCGCAAACGGAAAACGGTCTATTCCCAGTCATGGGCCATATATCTGGGATTTTAAAAATTAGAATGTTTCTTTCCTTAGCTAAACACTGCATAAAAAGTAAAATTACGGGTCAAACGGATGTAACTTACGTCCCATCAGACTTTTTAAAAACCCTCACTACACGCAAATATAATAAATGTATTTAAAATTAATGGCCAACAATAGGGATGGATTTGTCTTTTGTTACATCGTATTTGGGAAATACCTATGAACTTCCACAATACAATAGACACTTTTACTCAAATAATCATCTTACTGAGTTCCACCGGGACTAGAACTCACGCTCTCTAAATTTGTTTACAGTATTCTAAATTCCCGGTCAGTAACGTGCACCGGGCGTTCTCCGATCGCATCGCATCTCACGGTCAACTGATCGCGCTCGCTTTCGCTTAACTTCGGTACATTGATATAAACACCAATCGTCCAACCACAAAAGGTAGACAGTAATCTGCTAAAAACCATGACTCATTTTCAATTTACCAAAATTGGAAATGAATTAACAACAATACTTTGGTACCTGTGTTTTTGTATTTGTTTATTACCTTTAATGTAAATGTGTTCTTGTTAATTAAAGAGTCACACTCCTACACTGGGCTTGCATTATTGTATTGGACGTAGATGTTATCGTTATAACGAGGTAATAATGTCGCTGGAAAGAGATAACTATCTCGTGATAACGAGTAAAATCTCGATATAGCGAGAAAACTATTTTGATATAACGAGAAACTTAGCCATGGAAACAAGGGAACTAACTCATTAAAACACCTCAGTTATCTCGCTATTCTAATGTTATACAATGAACGGCTTGTGTCACTATCCAGAATTTGAAATATAAATATCCCCAAAAACTTTAATTATCGATTAACTTTTACCGGACACTGCTGGGTGTCCTCCTGCTCAGTGCTGTGGACATATCAACATGTACCTTGAAAAATTCTCTCCTATTTGACTTTCGCCCCTAGATGAGACGGCGAATTTAGAATAAAAGCGAAATTTCCAGTTAAACAATCTAGGCATGATAATTTAGAGTGAATTTAAGACTTCGTGAATAAGTCTTTTGTTATAGAAGGGTGAAAATATTCAGGGGCAAAATATCCAGGTATACAGTATAATTCAAGGCATAAAAACTGTCAAAATGGATCATTTTTATATTAAAAGTTTCAAAGATTCCGTATTTTATACAAAAATTCAGGTACGAAATATAAACTTGTTATAATTTCAAATTTGTGGAAAATAATGGGTGAGTTAACATATATGCCAGGAATATCATTCGTGCGTGTGTTTCATTGATGGCATTTTAAAAAATTTCCACGGTAATATATCGTTTTAGCCTTTTTTATCAAAATTTTAGTCTAATCGCGAGATATCTTTTATCAAAATACACGCCTTTAAACTGTAAAGCATAAGAGTAATATAGGCTATTTCATAGTTCAGCTGGAATTAGTTTGTAATGTTTCAATTTTTGAAATAAAAAATGCAAATTAAAAAAATAAAATGATAAACACAAAAATTAAAGCATTATCATATAAAATAATTATATTGCGTGCATGATTCCATGTTCTGTTTGATAACCATTTTGATGTGCGGATGACAGGTACGACAAGGGCTTATAATTCTTGGAATATATCGGATAAGTCCGGTGTCGAAACGCCGTGTCCAAGTTTATGAGGGAAGCGAGGTAACTCTTGTAAGCCACTGATTTTTTCCATAAAAAGCTCTTTTAAATTTTATACATGCCATTTTTGGTCGGGGTAAAATCTCTAAAGAAAAGAAAGTTAAATAGGGTGAAATGTTATTCACCATAGACCTATATTTAAGCGCTGTATTCAACATTTTTATTATTTATACAGCTGACGCAAGGAGCCATTGTGGTTAGTTGTAGACAAAGAGAAAGGGGTCATTCTGATAAGTTGTTGAATAAGGTCAAGGGGTCATTTTGATAAGTTGTTGAATAAGGACAAGGGGTCATTTTGATAAGTTGTTGAATAAGGTCAAGGGGTCATTTTGATAAGTTGTTGAATAAGGTCAAGGGGTCATTTTGATAAGTTGTTGAATAAGGTCAAGGGGTCATTTTGATAAGTTGTTGAATAAGGACAAGGGGTCATTTTGATAAGTTGTTGAATAAGGACAAGGGGTCATTTTGATTTTAAGTTGTTGAATAAGGACAAGGGGTCATTTTGATAAGTTGTTGAATAAGGACAAGGGGTCATTTTGATAAGTTGTTGAATAAAGACAAGGGGTCATTCTGATAAGTTGTTGAATAAAGACAAGGGGTCATTCTGATAAGTTAAGATTTAACATCAATTTCAGCATTAGGTTTGACCGATACCACTCATCTACTGGTAAATTGTCCAAAACATGAAAAAATGGAGTTATGGGGGAATAATATAATATTGTTGATACATTTAATTACCTTGGAGTCACTTTGTATTATACAGGGATTTAAGATAAATCCCAAACTACTTTTGCTTCACAAGGACGTAAATGTTAATTTAATTTGAATAGAAAAATCCAGAATACTTACTTTAACTAGGAAACTAAACTTGGTCTGATTGACACTTACGTTAATTGTGTCCTATATCATGTTTCTGATGTTTGGGGAGACCATAAAGCAGACTCGGTAGAGACAGTCCACTTAGAATTTTTTAAAACAAAATTAAAAGTTAAGAAAAGGGGTCATTTTGATAAGTTGTTGAATAAAGACAAGGGGTCATTTTGATAAGTTGTTGAATAAGGACAAGGGGTCATTTTGATAAGTTGTTGAATAAGGACAGAGGGTCATTTTGATAAGTTGTTGAATAAAGACAAGGAGTCATTTTGATCAGTTGTGAATAAGGACAAGGGGTCATTTTGATAAGTTGTTGAATAAGACCCCTTGTCTTTATTCAACAACATATCAGAATGACCCCTTGACCTTATTCAACAACTTATCAAAATGACCCCTTGTCCTTATTCAACAACTTATCAGAATGACCCCTTGTCCTTATTCAACAACTTATCACAATGGCCCCTTGTTGTTTGTCTACAACTGATCACAATGGCTCCTTGCGTAAGCTCTACAAATGATAAAAATGATCACTTGTCCATCATATTCACTTATCAAAATGTTTCCTTTTTCATGTTTTACCACTAATCCAACTCTTTACCCAAGTTCCACAGCGGATCGAAATGACACCTTCTCCAAATCCTACAACTGATAAAAATGAATTGTGTTCCAAGCTCTACAAAAGAACAAAGTAACTGCTTATCCAATCTCTGAAACAGGTAACGCCTTTTCCAAACTCTTCAATTGATCACAATAATGACACTTTACCTAAGCTATTCAACTGATCACAGAACATCTTATCCAAGCTCTTTAACTGGTCATCATGACACCTTACCCAAGCCCCTCAGCTGATCAACCATATCCAAACTCTTCAACTGGCCATCATAATAACTTACCCAACCTCTTCAACTGATCACAGAACATCGTATCTAAGCTCGTTAATCTGTCACCATGACACTTTACCTAAGCTCTCCAACTGGTCACCATGAGACCTTACCTAAGCTCTTCAACTGGTCACCATGACACCTTATTTAAGGTCTTCAACTGGTCAGCATGGCACCTTACCTAAGCGCTTCAACTGGCCATCATGACACCTTATCCAACCTATTCAACTGATCACAGAACACCTTATCCAAGATCTTTAACTGGTCATCATGACACCTTATCCAAGTTCATTAACTGGTCATCATGACACCTTACCTAAGCTCTTCAGCTGATCACAGAACACCTATCCAAGCTGTCCAACTGGACAGCATGGCACCTTACCTAAGCTCTTCAACTGGTCACCATGACACCTTACCTAAGCTCTTTAGCTGATCACAGAACACCTATCCAAGCTCTTCAACTGGTCACCATGGCACCTTATCCAAGCTCTTTAAATGGTCATCATGACACCTTATCCAAGTTCTTGAACTGGCCATCATGACACCTTACCTAAGCTCTTCAATTGGTCATCATGACACCTTACCCAACCTCTTCAACTAGTCACCATGACACCTTACCCATCCTCTTTAACTGGCCATCATGACACCTTACCCAACCTCTTCAACTGGTCATTATGACACCTTACCTAAGCTCCTCAACTGGTCATCATGACACCTTACCCAACCTCTCAAACTAGTCACCATGGCACCTTACCCAACTTCTTTAACTGGTCATCACGACACCTTACCCAACCTGTTCATCTGGTCACCATGACACCTTACTTAACCACTTCAAGTAGTCATCATGAGACCGTACCCAACCTCTTCAGCTGATCACAGAACACCTTATCCAACCTCTTCAACTAGTCACCATGACACCTTACCCACCCTCTTTATCTTGTCAACATGATACCTTACCTAAGCTCTTCAACTGGCCATCATGACACCTTACCTAAGCTTTTCAACTGGTCACCATGGCACCTTACCCAAGCTATTTTACTGGTCACCATGACATTTATCCAAGCTTTTCAACTGCTCACCATGACACCTTACCTAAGCTCTTCAGCTGGTCACCATGACTCCTTACCTAAACTCAACTGGTCGCCATGATACCTTACCCATGCTCTTCAACTTATCACAAGAACACCTAGCTCTTCAACTAGTTACCATGACACCTCATCCAAGCTTTTCAACTGGTCACCATGATACCTTACTTAAGCTCTTCATATGATCACATGGACACCTTATCATTAGACCACCAGAAATTATTCTTAAAAGGACATAAACTTGTATTTCTAGTAGATATAAATGATAATCATTTAAGTTTCAACTTGATGTCATTGCTTTGCATTAATGTTCGGGTCAAATCCTGACATTATTGTATAAGTTTATTCAGACAACAAGATATCTACTTTTCCATATAAATGTATTTTCCCTGAACCCAGATTTCCAACCGTTATTCCTATAGATGTCCAAATAATAAAAATAATGGTACTATAACTGTCTTTATCGGCTTGAAAATGGCGCTTTTTAGTACATGGACGATCAGATCGCCAGACACATTGTTTGCTTCTTACAACTTTTCTTGTCTAAAATGTTTTCGCCCATACTGTAAACAATGGTGGCATGTCCAAGTTTCTTACGAAGCAATCACCGAAAGTTGAGAACATCTAAGTGATGTGCTCAAGCCACATTGAATAAGAAATTGAAAGTGATTTCATACAGCTGCCAATAAAAAAAATAAAAACATTATACTGCTGTCGATGAAAAATAAAAAAAATATTGTATATCATTTCATCGTATAGTATAATTATGTCAAACAGTGTTGTATACATGAGTACTTATATATTATTTTGGGTTTATACAAATGCAAAGTAACGTCTTAATTCCAGTTTACTCTATATGTGGATAGCTATTGATGTTGCAGTACTGAGGGTTTAGATGATAAATTTCAATTGAAGCCTTATTTCACATTATCAAATTCTAATTGTATCTGGGGATATCGCAGGAACACAAGACGACCTCGTCTGCAACTGGGGGTAAGGATCTTAATCTTAGTGAACATTGCAAAATGATCCTATTCTTTTATTTTCCTATTCTTGAAAGTAAAATCATGGCCGCCGCGCAAGTCGTGATAGAGAATAATTATCGTAAAAGAAAATATTTCGAAAAGAAAAATATTCATTTCATTTCTTGGGCATGGATAAATTACTCCAATACACTAGAACAATGCTTTATTGAAAGGTAAATTTAATAATCAAACAACAGTGGCCGGCCTGGCGCAGTCGGTAGCGCGCTCGACTCTGGATCGTGAGGTCGTGAGTTCGAGTCCCGCCGGCGACAGGTTGGTTTCCTGTCTTTCGGATGAGACAGTAAAAACTGGAGGTCCCGTGCCACAGTAGGTGTCGGCACATTAAAGAACCCTCACTGCTCAATGGCCGTAAGTGCCGAGCATAGGCCAAAATTTGAAGCCCTTCACCGGCATTTGGTGACGTCTCCATATGAGTGAAATATTCTTGAGTTGGACGTTAAACAACAATAAACAAACATCAAACAACAGTAGCCAAACAGAAAAATGGGACAAAACTCTTCTAACCTTAAACAGCTATATATACAAGAAACTCTATAATCAAGACAGACAACTCGTCTAACCTTCCTACATTCTTTTTGACTTCATTGACAAATTTATGCAAAAACCATTGGTTAAATTTCATTTTATGTACTTTTTGGAATTCCCCTTCAGTAACGCCAATAGTTATTAATATAATACATAATTATCATCAAATCTTTTATTCTAAGGGTTGTTCAGGGTTTGGACAAAACTATTTAAGTAACTAAGTAAACAGTGCTGTTTTAGAAGTCAACAAATGAAAGAAAAATCTTATTTAATATATTTTTATTACTATTTTATCATTTTACGTGTAAATATTCCATCTAAGGCAATCACGTCTCTCTCTCTCTCTCTCTCTCTCTCTCTCTCTCTCTCTCTATATCTCTATATCTATATATATATATATATATATATATATATATATATATATATATATATATATATATATATATATATATATATATATATATATATATTGCCACAGTATTCTGTATCCAATTCGATTTTGTTCAGTTCAGCTGATGATATTGGATCAATGAATCAATGAAGACAGTCACGTTACTCTAAATCTTAAAATTGAATAAGGGTATGTATTGGGTATTAACGATCATTTGTATATTACGAAATTGTACCTTTGCTAATTACGTCATATACCGAGAATCTGTATCCAAAGACCATGAGCCGGACGACAGGTTGGTTTCCTGTCTTTCGGATGAGACAGTAAAACCTGGAGGTCCCGAGAACAGTAGGTATCGGCACGTTAAAGAACCCTCACTGATGGCCGTAAGTGCCGAGCATCAAACTTTGAAACCCGCTCGGCATTTGGATCATAGGAGTGAAATATTTTAAGAGGGACGTTAAACAACAATAAACAAACAAACATAAACAATCCAAAGACCACTGTTACAGACGGCAATTCGTCTTACATTATGAAGACCCTTTTGTCATCCAAGGTTTTACTGTATTAGAACACATATGTATATATATATATATATACCTATATATATATATATATCCCGTATCATATATATATATACAGTAAAACCTGCTATAGTGGCCACCTGAAGGATCACCTGTCTCAATGGCCAGTTTTGAAAAGTCCCTTGACTGCATACTTCAACTAAAATTTGTATAAACCTGCACATAAAGGTCAATATTCTCTGGTCCGGCCCCTATATACAGGTTTTACTGTATATATATATATATATATATATATATATTATATATATGATAAATATATCATTATTTTCATGTACTGTGTTCATATGCTGATGTATATTTTCAATGTTACATGTTTGCACTTTTTGGTATAACTAAATGTTCATCAAAACGTAAATATATAAATGATGGTTTGCATTATAAACTATTAGAGTAATAACGTTACTGTAAAAGGTGTAAAGTGATATTTTCTGGTAGGAATCTTTTCACGGTATCATACATCATATCATTTGTAAAAACATAGAAAATGAGATGTTAAACAGAAACTTTATGAATCTATTTCACTCAATTTAGATACTAGAGAAATGAACAACAATCAACAAGGTTCTGTTAAGTTTTTACAGCTAACTATAAAGCTTTTTAAAACTAATCTTGAGTGTATGATCAAAATTCAATGTATAACGATTGCTAGCAAATGAAGTAGCGTATAGATTTAAAATTGTTATATTAGTTTAATCTCCTACTGAATTATTTATTTGTAAACACGCACAGATTGTTTATACATACATACATATACATACATATACATACATACATACATACATACATACATACATACATACATACATACATACATACATACATACATACATACATACACATACATACACACACATACACATACATACATACATACATACATACATACATACATACATACATACATACATACATACATACATACATACATACATAAATACATACATACGTACATACATACTTACATACATACATAAGCACGCACAGATATATATTATATGGTATTTCGGTACCAGCTGATTATTTTATTTTAAAGTCATATTTCGAATGGATAGCATAATTAAAATTTTAAACTTCCCAAAAACTAACTATGATATAGTTATAATATATATAGTATTGTCATTTTCTGACTTTGAAATTGAAATTAAAAGTTATTTGTGCTAACGTGTAATGTCAATTTAAAGGGACATTAGCTGTGATTTTTCCCAAACTTGTTTCCCCCTTTTAACTACTTAAATTGATAAACAATAACACAAAAGAGATACACACACACACAAATTCTTTAAGTCCCATATATATTGTAAAAATTTCTGGAGAAACCCAGGTTTGGCACTTTTTCAGTTCCAATTGATTTACTTGTCCTTACTATTTGTATATGACTGTCACACTGGACCTGACCTCAAATTCACAAACATATGGGAATTTTTTATACTCGTGTAAAGCTCTTATTTATTATTGCAAGTACAAGTACTAAAAGTAGAAAAAATTGAAATAATCGTTTGGGTAAACACAGTCAATGCACCTTAAAAAGTTAGTACTAATTATAATATTTTTGCGATATTCTGCATCGATACTTGTATATAAAGAGCCCCTTGGGGACACAACACAACAAAACCAGTCTTTATTGGGAGATGCTGTTCATATACGGGTTTATTTGAATACTGATGGTACCATTTGGGACAGCAAAAAAAAAAGTTTTTGTGACCTTGGCGTCATCATACACAGGTGGTCACTAATGCATGTTGTATTTTATTTGAATTTTAAGACAAAATATATATTTCTCTGTGAGTTTAAGTGGGATCGTGATGGGAATGAAAAACCCACCAAAACCTGATAGGGACTTCCCCCTTTAAAAACCTCTGCAGGTTTCAACATTTATATTCTAAGTGTTAATTTATTCGTTATCAAAATAAAATTATGCAGCATAACTGGAAAAAGAAGATGTAATCATACCAAAAACTGAAAACATCATAAATAACATATCTCTTTTAATTCTCTTTGAGAATTTGAGATGAAATGAATTGCAATGAGATACATTTTTCAGTAAAATATAAAGATTATGTTATGGAAATGTATATAGAAGTTTATGAAGGTGCTTTAAAGCGTACTTGTGAAATTTCCCAAAATTGAGAGTCAACGTCAGTATATTATAGACAAAGTGTGTTCTTGTGGCCATATCCTTAACGCCTTAATTGAGCAAAAATACTAGATTAACTTTACAAAAACAAATCTGCGTCACCACAAAATTAGTTTATTGTAAGAATTGTTTCGTTTTGTATTACTGTGTCTGACGTTAACTAGACAATCAATCACAGTGACAGTTTTACGAAAGATCTCTCATAAAAATGACAGCTCTGAATAAAATGTATTTCTCTCGCTTCGCTTGATGACGCAGTGTCGGACGCCGTTGATCATTGGTTTGTGAACGCTTCCTTATTAACATAGAACACATATATAGCTGCAAACAAAACATTCAGATTACATTTATTCCACTGAACATAGAGAAATCAGGGTAAGAAAAGCTCAATTAAATCTCTTCTATATTAGACTTTCTCATGGAGATAAATAATAACAACAAAGTGCATGTTAATTGTTAACATTTTGTTAACTGATATTACGATAGTCTATTAATAACTAATAAATCTATTTTATATATCCAGAAATATTAAAATAATTCACACAAGTACTTGAATAAATACAAAAAATCACAATTTAAACGAATTAAACTCAACCGGTCTCTTTAAACAATTAATGAATTATATTAAATTAATAAATTATAAAAAATATATTTACTTATTTAGATTTAATATATAATGATTATTCTATTATTATTATTATTATTATTATTATTATTATTATTATTATTGCTGTTGTTGTTGTTGTTGTTGTTGTTGTTGTTCACATACGTTTTTATGCTCTATACAATATACAATTATGAATATGTATTGTGGTTTTACTTTCAGATGCAAACCTTGCTATTACTTTCGGTTTGTGGATTTTTCTTTACGTTTGTCAATGGACAGAGTGCTAATAGTAATCCTGTGAATGCAGTAACACACAAGAAGTTAGTGAAACACTGTGAAGCGAAAATGCACGAACGTTTAGTATATCCACAGCAATATTTTCAACACGAAATGGATGATTTGTACGTTTTTAAAATTATTATTAATTATTGTAATTATTATAATTTTAATATGCTTTTGTCTTTATGATTTCTTGATCTTAATAGCTTAATGACAAAACTTCTTTTTCAAATTTCATTACGTTAGCTGAACATGTTATGGACTATACATTTCCAGTTGTTTCAAAGCAACCAAAGAGCTCATAATTATGCCTGAAATGTTTTGAAATATAACGAACCATTGTTTAAAATTGTTTGAATTAAAAAGTACAAAATTACAACTATACTCATGCTTTATATACAGTCAGAGCAGTCGCGTCTCATTTGGAAATCCCTTGGTTCAATTCCATACCTGAAAATTAAACATTATTTACGAAGTATTTCCCGGATGAAACGTACAATCAAAATCACGTGTCACGATAGGAAGACAAGCTTTACACGTTAAAATTATCTCTCCATCAGTCTGTAGCATAAGTAAACATTGTGTCACTTCATATTATCTGATGACGTTGTTATCACACCAACTAGATGTACAACACACGAAGAAAAACGTGATCAAAATAAAATGTAGGTATTAGATCAAGTGAATAGCACTGTCGGTTCACCTCAGATATGAATACCTGGGACAGAATATATTAGATGTTTTATCTTCATTTAATTTTATCCTAAATTTGGTTCATTTCCAGTGTACACACTCATGAAAATGTTCTTCTTGATACTAATACTAGCCAATTCCCGTGTTTATTGATTTCCATAGTAATAGTATTATAAATAAATATAGTATATGTATATCACTAATTCAACTTTCTTCTGCGATTGAAACTGTTTTCCTGTTTTTTCTAGTGAGTATCAGACTCTGATGGACATAGTGACAAGTAACAATAGAGAGTGGGAGAAGCTACTGGCTTATGAAAGATATTATCACCCAGAAGACTTCGAAGATCAATATAAGTAAGTATATTTAGTGTCCCTTTGATAATAAATTTTGTCTGAAGCAGGACACATTGATTCGAGAATCAGGAATATTGAACCTAATAAAAAGTGTTATTTACTTTGTTGAATTTTAACTGTGAACACACATTTTCTATTTCAGCAACTTTGGGTCTTTTGGTTGTAAGGACATATGTAGAACGGAGAGGCGGATGGTTGGTGGCGTCTATTTAACATTTCATGACGATAAAAATCTGGTCAATCTCACTTACCCGTGCTTCGTGGTAGGAAACCAAAGATTATTTTACTCAACTTGCGGAGGGTAAGTTTTTATATTCAACTGTCCTCGGTATTTCCCTGCTAACTTTTGCTGTTGACAATGTCTAAAAGCCCATTGCCGCCCATTTCAGTCCATTTTGTTTTAACTGATAATATAATAATAATATACAATAATAAGATATCCCCACACATCTCACATCCTTGTTTTGTTTCGTTTGCACGAGTGTGAAATTAATAAACTACATCCAGTGGAGATCCAAAGAAATGTTTATACTTATATTACTTGCACACAAATCAACAAACGGGGGGTGCATCTCAAACGGACTGACTGATTATGTTTCATGTTTCCGTTATTTTTGTATTAATAAGGAATAATATCTTTGACACAATTATTTTACTAGAATATTTTGCTCTTCGTTTAGATCAGAATATTAACTAAATAAATAAATGTAAATACTGGTATATTCCTACATTTTGTGGGTTTTGCAAGGTAGATGCTTTATATTTTCAGAAAAAGAGTTGATTTCCACAACAGACGATTGATAACAGGTGATTTTAGATGTCTCCAAGATGACGTAGTTTACCGTGACGCCCTTGTCGTTTGCCCCGATGTTGTGCCACAGTGTCACGTGAGAACATTCGCTTTGCCACAGTCATGTACCCTTAACCAAGTTATATGCAAAACGAAAAGGGCAATACCACCACCTCCATCTATAGGTGGACGCGATCCATATCGTTTCCTTAGGTTTAAGAATAGAAGAGGACGCGGTAGATTACCAGGACGATAAGGAAATTCCAAATATGATATATCAATGAATATGACACGCGACTTTCAGACGCTAAAACGGAGAGAAAACACAGAAAGATCAAAATCAATCATGATTTAACATTATGAATGTTAAAAGTACTTTGAATCAGGGACTTTCATAATGAACAACACACACTAGGGTGACCAGACATGAACTTTATTATTAAATAAATGTAAGTAAAAGAAGACTAAAATTGATATCTTGATAATCATTATCTTAATGACAATTGTGTAAATCAATTCAAACCAGTTTGCACATTGAAATGATGTGGACTTAGTTGTTCAAATTGTGATTATCCTAATCAGTAGTTACCATATACAGGTTTATTTACTTTTTACTTTACCTTGAAAATGTGAACATCAATTTTGATCAAACTTTGCACATAACAATAACATTACCAAACTCGAATATGTGCAAAGTGACCATTGTTGTACTTTGGTTTCAACAGGATAATCAAAGTTTAGAAAAACAACTTTCAATCCCTAATAAGGTAATTACTTTTTACCAGATATGTTCTGGTTTTAAAAGATGCGCAAATCCAAGTACATGTATTTCATTTATTTGTCTAAGTTTTCATTGTAAATACCATTACAAGTTTTGTGCCTTTACCCTTGTTGCTTGCACGTGCTCGTTATAACTATATGTTTTTTGATTGTGCAATATGAAATATTGATTATCAATAAAATATTATACCTACTCAATTTTTATTTTATTTTGAATAATGTAACAGTAATTGTCTAGTCCATCAGCTAGCTTTTGTGGCTGAACAGTTAATGTTTATATATATATATTTATACTGAAGTTAAGCAACGGCAAGCGAGGTCAGCATCTGGATGGATGATTGGCACGTTACAATAGTATAAACAGATACTAAATATTAACCTTTAGGATGTCTAGGCGACAGTATAAAAGTTGTTGAACATTAGACCAAACAGACATCTGGAAATTAAGAGATCAGGTGCCATGGAGGAGTAAGTATCCCTTGGTAACCGGTCACAATGTAACTTATACACTCCTTTTGACATCTTGGCTGCCCGTTACAGAATTTCAGGAACTTCTAGTAATTTGTTTTTAATCTTCAAATACAGTGGAATATCGCGTAAAAACACACGTTTTCAGTAGTGTTTTGATCAATATCTATCAGCACAGAACTTCGCCTAAGATACCTAAAAAATCAGACCACTTTCGGTCAGTCCAAGATATCGATGAAAAACGATTAGCTATGACGTTTGAATAAATCTTACATCCCGGGCAGTAATGCAAATGATGTATTCGGCCTATATGCAAGTGAACTCTGGGTCAAACATTCAGAGAAACCTAACTGCGCATGTACCGCCGCTGAATATCTCGGGCTATTACTAAATATCCCACGCGGTCTCGGAAAAATAATTTTTGGCAATATATTACATATATATCACTAACTTTTTCCAATAAGAACATCCCCGTGTTGTATTTTGAAAGTAAATATACAACCAGAGACATACTCTAATGCAGCACATAAAATAAAGGCCGACTTTGACCATGACCGCGTGTGTTATGAGCCGAGAGTGCCCGAGATTTCCCTGACCCCGCATGCTCAAAATATTTTTTGACACTGAAGCGATGTCGGGAACACGTGGTCGGAATCTTAAATTGACTAATTTGCACTTAAAGGACACAGACAAATATCGAGCGTCAAGTGTTATAGGCTCAAATGTAGATGGATTCAAGTAAGACCTTTGGATTGCATTATGTGGAAATTTACGTGAGGATATTCAATAATTCAAAAACAAATGTCTATTTAGCCAGGACGCTGCCTGTCAAGTTTGATTACACTTACAGTTTATCTGTTTTACAACGTAGAGTTTTTTTTATCATTTTATTTCAACTCGAAAAATAAGAACAAATATCATACCTTAACTATAACTAAGTGGGGTGTTTAAATATTCTTTCGATACTGAGAATTGTGACAAATTATCATACATTGGATGATAGATGTGCTTCTTTGACAATCGGTAATTTTCATAAAGCTTTCCAAAATTTAATTAGCAATGTCCAGAATGGTGGCCGATTCATAGGAACAGAGACAACGGACTACATTTGACGACATTATTGTAATTATACCCATCCATTTGTTCTTTTAACCACCAGGTGATCGGTTTGGGATGCAATCGCGAGCAACGTCAGCATGCAGACTGTCATTTATTCACTTTGACTTTTAGATTATGATTTCCAATATTCAATATTTAGCTTACAGAAAATATAGCTTATAAAATGTTTCTTCAGTAAAATACATTAAATTGCATATTGCATAATTAGCGGGGCATTAGCTGTGGGTTTTTTTTACAATTCCCTTATTTACTACTTAGATTGATAAGTGATATACACAGACCAAACAATTTTTATATATCCAATAAATTTGGTGAAAATTGTTGAAGAAACTGAGGTATGGCACTTTTTCACTTGCAATTGATTAAACTTTACTATTTGTATATGATTACCACACTGGACCTGATCTTATATTCACAAAATATATAGGAAGGTAAGATTATGTAAGTCTGTGTATAACTCTTATTTATTGTGGTTAAGCAAATTGTTAAAATAGAAGAAAAATCGAAATAATTTTTGGTAAACACAGCTAGTGTCCCTTTAAATAACATATTCATATAGAGCAGATGCCTGTTAATATAAAAAAAAGACTGGTATCATTAATGACTAGCGAGACAAAGATAAGTCGTATTGCATCATTGATAAGCCGAAAATTTAAATAAAAATCACAAAACACCATTGATGTTTATCTAGAAATAGATAAGTCGAACGATAATATTGATAAATTGTATATTAGAATGACTCCCATGACATAATTAAATGGTTTTATGACGCATAATGAGACTCATTAAGGGCAACCATGTATTCTGTTTTAAAAAGGGAACTTTCGATTTAGCCCAGATAACCGTTATAATCACGTAACTCTTGAAAAATGTTTCTTAACATTGTTTCCAGTTTCGGAAATATATAAAAAGCCCCTATAGCTTTGTTGGGATTCGATTTCCGGTCTAACGCACACATTTTTCTTTGCCTGCTACATTTTTCTTGGCGTGCTGTGGTATATTTTCAGAATGTCTTGGATTTCCTTACACAAAATAAGTTAATGTGCCCAAAAAAATAAGGATATTCTATATATTAAGGTTCATGAAAATTTCATTGGATTTCCTTAGCCACTACAAATAAAGTTAAACAATATGTGAATCAAAATGCATTTATTTGCTCTATTTCACAAGAAAAAAAATAAGGACCTACACCGTGGTTACTTTATATATATACGTTGAAAAAAAAAAAAAACAACTAATCGGTAAATTTGCATTTAAATATATAAATAAAATATGTCATTTTTTCCTTGAAGAACATACGAGTTGTCTCTACAAATCGGAATGGGGGGCGAAATGTCTAAATTAAGCCAACAGGTTAATATATAATATATCGTGTAGTTTTAATCACTTGATATAATGCTTATCGTGTAGTGCTTGATAAATGCTTTCACCAAATACAACAGGGTTACAAAACTGAGATATATTTTTATTTTCTCTGTATTTTCATATAAATCATTTCTAAAGGTATTACAAAATCATTTTTGCTACTCTGCTGTAATTAAGATTAACAAGACTTGTACGTCCAAATAAGTCTATAAGATTTAATTATTGATAAAGTCGTACGTAGACATATAAGAATGACATTATTGATACGTTCATTCATATCACATTTATGGTAGGAGTTTTGAATTTCCATTTTGCGAGCCTTTTGGTGTGCACAAAAGGAAAAATTTTAAACGAGTATAAGTTATTTATGTTACTCTGTTCTAAATAAAATTAGCAAGACTTGTACGTCCAAATAAGTAGCATCATTGATAGGTCGTTTGTATACATAAATGCATAATATATATTTCCTACACACGTACAGTGATAGGTCAAATGACATTATACAATTATCGACCTCATTTGAGGTTAATACATGATATTGTCAACCTAAGAAAGTGATATGTTACCGAAGTCGAAGGCCGAAGCAAAATATCGCTTTCATGGGTTGATAACTCCATGTATTAACCGAAATTGAGGTCGTTAACTATTTTATTTTATAATTAGTAGTTCGGCACTAATGTGTAAATCTCACAAATATCAGTAAGATATTAAAAGTCTCAGATACCAAGGTATAAATCTGGTAAAAATGTACAAATACGGACCTCTTGAAATCAAGAGCTGGGACCAGGTGCCATGGAGGACTAAGCATACAGAATATATTCTTAGCCAGTTTGCAGATGATACAACAATTTTTCTTGATGGTTAAGAAAATTCTTTAAGATCTACTTTGGGTGAAATTAAATGGTTTGGGTAAATTTCAAGTCTAAAAGTAAATTTTACAAAATCGCATATAATTTGGATTGGTTTAAAAGCATTCAGTAAAGATAAATATTTAATATTTGAAAGGTTATCGTAGAACGAAACAATATTTGAGTTATTTGGTGTGGAATTTGAATGTTGATTTAGTGAACATGACAAAACATTTTTATTGAAATAAGTTTAAAGAAATTAAACAAACGATAAAGCAGTGGCGACACCTTCTGACAAAATTACACTTATAAATTCTCTGATATTGCCTAAATTAACATACCTATTTCAATCTCTGCCAAACCCAACAGATTTTTAAAAAAAAAACTAAACTTTATACTTTATTTCTTAACTACACATGGGATGTTCCTACTGATAGAATAAAAAGAGAAACAATGATAAAACAATATTCAGAGGGAGGATTGAAAATGTCAACATTTTCAGTCAGAAAATGAAACAAATATGATTTTAGCTGATACAAATAACTCAATAAAACAAATTTTACTTATGGGTAAGGAATTTTCATTCTCCATTAGAAACCCCCAAAAATTTACAAAGATGTGATGCTATCTTTTATTTATCTTTATCAACGTAAATATACTCTTATAAATTTTATCAAATATCCATTTTGGTATTCAGATTAAATTCAAATTGACAACAAACCTGTTGCCTTTAAGAGTGGATAGAAAAAGGAATTCTCTCTGTAAAAGATATAAATAAACAAGAAAACAACACTTGAATAATATTATCATATGATTTTAAACCCAACTGTTTTTAGTACCTTGGTATAAGAAATAGTATAAAAAATCTAAAATTGGTTTTAATAAAATAAATTGTCAAATAATCCTATCATAGGACCAAATTTACCATTCAACTTCGCCGTGATCGCGCCATGTATTAAACGTACTAAACCTCTCAAAAGCTAAGATAGTCATCTTTTTACAGTGGTTACTCTTAGACGGATTTGGCTATGAATTTACATTCATTTTGTGGCCTTGTCTTATACCACTTTTCCTATAGAATACATTTTTTTGTAAAATTGGAGCTCAACTGATGAAGTCTAATTCACAAAAACAATCGTTTTGAGCATTATAACAATCATTAAAACAAAATCCAACAATAAATAATTAAACAGCTAATAAAAAATGGAAAAATGAGTTTTATGGGAATAGCCTAGACTGGAAAGAATTTACTATCTCCCATTTAATGTATCAAAAGTTCATAAAAGGTTTATTCGGTGGCAATATTAGATGACAGGATAAACAGAATAGAACTCAGGTCGGAACATGACACTGACATTGCAAGTATCGCCAGTGTCGTTTTTCTTACCTCGTCCAAATACAATATGTATTTGAAGACACTAAACATTTATTGTCTATACCTACGTAACATGTTTCTTCCTGACCTTCGGATGAGACAGTAAAAACCAAGGTCCTGTGTCACACTAGATGCCGAGCATAGGTCAAATTTTGAAGCTCTTCGCCGGCAATTGGTGACGTCTTTATATGAGTGAAATATATTTGAGTAGGACATTAAACAACAATAAACAAACAAACAAAAAAGTTTAATATGTTTCATTTATTGTCTATATCTACATGTTTCATCCGATTGTCCCCATTCAAGTCTGAGTAACGTCATAAACACGCCATCGCAAACCTTCATGAATGGAGTCTGCGTACGTAGTAAACCTATTTCAGTTCAGTTTCCATTCGTTTAGCCAATCAGATGCCGCTAGGCTTTATTTTACGCGTTACATATAAAATATATGAATCTGCATAACGCACATATGATATGACAAATGTCGTGTGATACCAATGATAAGTTGTATATTGACATATATGTCGTCTGATACCAATGATAAGTTGTATATTGACATATATAAGTCGTCTGTTACCAATGATAAGTTATATATTGACATATATAAGTCGTCTGATACCAATGATAAGTTATATATTGACATATATAAGTCATGTGATACCAATGATAAGTTATATATTGACATATATAAGTCGTGTGATACCAATGATAAGTTATATATTGACATATATAAGTCGTGTGATACCAATGATAAGTTGTATATTGACATATATAAGTCGTCTGATACCAATGATAAGTTATATATTGACATATATAAGTCGTCTGATACAAATGATAAGTTGTATATTGACATATATAGTCGTCTGATACAAATGATAAGTTATATATTGACATATATAAGTCGTGTGATACCAATGATAAGTTATATATTGACATATATAAGTCGTGTGATACCAATGATAAGTTGTATATTGACATATATAAGTCGTGTGATACCAATGATAAGTTATATATTGACATATATAAGTCGTGTGATACCAATGATAAGTAATATATTGACATATATAAGTCGTGTGATACCAATGATAAGTTATATATTGACATATATAAGTCGTGTGATACCAATGATAAGTTATATATTGACATATATAAGTCGTGTGATGCCAATGATAAGTTATATATTGACATATATAAGTCGTGTGATGCCAATGATAAGTTGTATATTGACATATATAAGTCGTATGATACCAATGATAAGTTATATATTGACATATATAAGTCGTGTGATTATATTGATAGTGTATGTTGACATTAATAAGACTATGACCCCATTGGTAAGTTGTCAACAACATTAAGGATAGAATTTAAAGGAAAAAGTAGAAACAGAACAGAACAGAAAAAATTAGTGTGATCTCTTTTTGAAACACTTTAAACCTTTGAAAACAAAACGATTTACTTTGGCCTTGTATGACAACTCTATCTCTTTCGTAAATATACACCTGTTTTAATTGGAGCTCAATTTATGACGTCTAATTGAAAGAAACGATCGGCTTAGGCATATTTTGGCCGTTTACCAATACTATCACTTTGGTATTATACTATAATTTTTATAAGATCAAAATGTATGAAAATAATCACTTGTTTATAGACAGTTAAATGTACTTAATTCATACAAAGATAATTATTTATGAAAAATAATGTTATTATCATGAAACAATGTTTATTTTGTGAATGAAAATTAAAATTGATTTGTGTTCTTATCAATAGCATCTGGAAATTTTACAAATACAATGTATATGTATGGTCAAAATGGTAAAATAAAAGCGGAGCTTGATCATTTACTCGGGTTGGCGACTTTTGACTCCTGCTTCTTACAGACGTCCGATAATGTAGTTCGATCTTTGATGCTGTAAAAGTTAAGTGACAGACATACTATGTAAATACCATTTAAAATGTCACCTGTTCTCTGGGAGTACTTCATCAAATAAAATATTTTGTTAAATATATCAGCTTTTCCTCCGCTGAATTTATAGGTATTCATAAGAAAGGTTGATATATTTTCCATTAACATATGCATGTTTTGGAAAAAATCAATTCCGCCTAATCCATTATCTATTAAAATTACTCAAGATTTTGGCTTGCTGCCAATGTTAAATGTATTGTTATCTCAGCGATAATTTGTGGGGGCAGGGTCTCCGTAGCCGAGTGGTTAGAGCATAACTTTCTGGCTTCTTGTCTCCGGAGATTCGAGTCTAACTGGTTATTAACCTGATTTTGTGAAAACTTTTGCAAGAGTACCCGGAGAAGGCCGACTTCTCTCCGGGTATATTTTAACCGGGTTCTCATATTTATCATTACAAACAGGTCGCCACTGTATACCTGAGAAATTTTGAGTCTTCAAAATTCAAAACTCAATGATAAAATATGTGCGTAATGTGAAAACGATATAATAGCAACAAAAATAGCAATAACAGAACAAAGTTAATAATACTGATTAAATTTTCTGAAAGTCATCCAAACAAATGACCTCCTCTTTAGGGATGATGATGATGATGATGATGATGATGATGATGATGATGATGATGATAAAGGTAAAGATCTATGGATATATGAGGTATCAGTTTCCGTTTTGCTTATAAAAATGACTTGCAATTTAGTATAGTCACGTCTCACCTAATACACATATATATATATATATATATATATATATATATATATATATATATATATATATATATATATATATATATATATATATATATATATATATATAGTCAGAGTTACTTAGTAGAGAAAGCATTCTATGCCGACCGGTTATAGATACAGTACCTCGCCTAAAGACCACCTCTTCACATGTCAGACAAATTTTCAGCCTCTAAATATTATAAGTCAGTTGGATAAGTGTTTTAACAGCGAGGTTCCACTGTATGATCCCCCAGTATCAGTGTACTATACAGTGTAGCTATATCATTACATTAGATAAGTACATATATACATTGTAGAGAGAGAGAGGTGGAAAGAGAGAAGATAGAGAGATAAAGAGGTGTATATGTATTTGTTGTTGTTGTTGTTTCTGCTTTTTACATGTGATTCATCAAATGCTTTGTATATAAGAATCTCTATATAATTTTTCTAAAAATAATGAATAATTTGTTTATTATTTCCCCAATTATTATGTGATGTATAAGTTCAACAAAAACTATTTTTTCTACGAATAGCTATAAAGTTCTCTAACATCACCCATTTAACATATTCATGATGGTATCAATCCTTCTCCAGATATGTCATCATCTTTAACATTTAAACAAATACATTGTCATCTATTTTCCTCGTCCCATTAAATAATGTAAATAAATTCAATAAATACATACCACATTATGTCATTATCATACAAATGTACACAAAACCATCAAATATTTAAATCTCTATTTTTATTGTGTGTGTGCTAATTCTCATACTTGAGACAACAAAATGTCAACTCCCTCTTAACAAGTATAATGATAATAATTTGGAAATTTACAACTAACGAAAAACAAGTGTTTGTAACTTACAGCCATATCAAATTCTATCAGCATTTTGAAAAATTATGAATGCTTTCAAAAAGAAAATATCATAATTTTTACCAAAATTATATTATATCGTTTATATATATAAAGATATTTTGGTATAAACCATGATATCTTGGTTTATGATTTATATGAAATATTGCAAAATTAACATCATAATAAAAAAATTATCATGGAAGTAAAATGAAGAAATACCAATTGATTTTTGAAACTCCAAGACCATTAGAATACGAGAAATAGATATAAAATGATCTCAACATGACGAATAATCATAAATGTCTTACAGGATAGGAACAGGTGTCCAGAAGGAGTCAGCGTCCTCTGCCAGCATGACACACCCGTCGCAAATGCTGAAAAAAAAACTCGACTTCGGTAAAAGGGTCAAGTTCGGTGATCTTGTCATTAGTTAGTTTTAGATATGACCATCATAAACTAGGATTTTTAGACGGCATGCCTATAAATAAACACAGATATTTACAGAAAGCCGGAAGATACACAACAATAATTCCACTTTAAAATTAATTTAAAATTTAAAAACAGCCGAAAGTTCAATCCTGTACACTTAAGCAAGACGCATACCATTACCGTATCATCAACTCTAATTAAAACATGCTAAGATAAATTATAAAACGCCTTAAAATAACGAGGATATACTTTGACTCTAATAAACAAAGGGCTAGAACTAGCCTAAATCAGTTTTTAGTAAGACAAACTGAAGGATAATGACCAACCATTAGCATTCATGAAAACTTTTAATAAATATAATCCGGAATTTTTTTACTGAAGCATATAGGGGTCTAGATAACCTACGAGTAGTTGAAAAACTAAAAAAAATGAATGAAGCAAACATTATAAATAGTAAACTACAACAACAAATATAAAACAGTTATTAACACGTGCACACTGTACAAATAACCAACAATCAATCAATGGTGTCTAACTAAATGCAATAATAAAGTATGTAAGGTATGTGGTATTATTATTGAATGTCAAGCATTCAATTCTGAAAATTACTTAACCTTATTTGATATAAAAATAATTTTAATTTGTAATTCTAAAAACGTACTTTAATTCATTTTATGTGAAAATTGCAAGAAAGAATATATCTGCTGTTCTCAGTGTTTGAACCATAAAGTGGCTCGACATGAGAGCAACATTAAATTATAATTACCACAAAATCGATGTTTATTTCTTTCCAAATAAATATATTCAGTGTAGTAAAGGGTATTTCAAAATCATGCCAATATATCAAACAGATGACTATTTGAATATAACAATTAAAGACAAATATTTTATCAATATAAAATCTCAGATACCAAAGTATAAATATACAGGATGTGCAGTACACATATATAAATCTAGTGATATTCTGGTGGAAATCCAGAGGTGGGATCAGGTTTCATGGAGTGTAAGCATTCCCTGTTAACGGTCACACCCGCCATGAGTCCACAGTCAAATTCAAATGAAATTTGAAAGTAATCGCAAGCAACTTCTTATACATAAAGTAAATCTCTCTATAAAGAAGTATAATAGAAATATACAACGACATTAAATTCCATAAATTTGTTGTGTCCATTTAAATTTATGAGTACATCATATCCTGAACTTGATGGCCTTAGATCTTGATGTTAACTTTGTACATTGGCGTGCACTGGAATTGTAGCTATATTGAAAATTAACAATGTCGCCTGCTGTTGCATATATATGACTATGGAATTTATACATCGCATCGAATATTTTATTAATAGAGCAGTTTTAAAGGTTATCATTTCATGTACCACCAATACATTAACATATTGGTTAAAGTCATATAACAGGAAGGTTGAACTCTTGTGAATTCTTTCTTGACCTTTGACAATTAAAATTGTAGGTAAGGCAGCATAACGACATTAAAATCACTGTGCTAAAAGAAATTGTTGCTTCTTACCATCAAACCTACAGGTATTCAGATGATGATGATGATGATGATGGTGGTGATGATGATGATGATGATGATGATGATGATGATATTGATGATGATGATGATAATGATAATGATGATGATTATTATTATTATTATTATTATTATTACTGTTGTTGTCATTATTATTATTATTATTATTATTATTATTATTATTATTATTATTATTATTATTACAGTTGTTGTCATTATTATTATTATTATTATTATTATTATTATTATTATTATTAATATTATTTTACCGAAGTAAAATCAAGAATTAATAATGAATAATCGAAACTTTAAGTCCATTAGAATGCGACAAATTGGATTTTTTTTTACAAAAATAGTCTCAACATTAAGAATTATCACCAATCCCAAACGGCATGGGACCAGGTGTCCGGGAGGAGTCAGCGTCTTCTTTTAGCTTGCTACAACTGCCACAAATGTTACATGGAAATCTCTCGATTTTAAAATAACATTCAAAACACTTGTAAATTTTATTTTTTGAAATGTATGACGAGAAATGGTGACAATTTTTATTTAAGGCGCCAGGTTTAGCGTCAAGTATTTCCTGTTATATCAATCGATGTATAACTTATATAATTGATGTCTATTATTGTTCCGTTTACCATAAAAGATTTCAAAACTAAATGAAAAGAAACTTTAGTCAAATTAACATTAAAAACTTTATGAATATTGGAATTAACAACATGTTTCACAATACAAAGGAATTTAAAGTACGCAATCATATTGCAGATAAATGGAATGTTGAAGAAAATTGCATTTGGAAATACATGGCGAGAACTGTCAATGTTCGTGTCACGTACTTGACACAGAACACTCTTTATTCTTTAGTCTCTGGAATAAAACAATTTATCTAAAATAGGAATCATCATGGTGACAGATTTTGACAAAAGAATTTGTTATTGCATTCATGCAGCTAAGATCACCTAAGTGACTGACTCAAAATGGTCTGATCCGTGAGCGGTCTCTTAAGTGAGGTTCTGGGCCCGAAGTCACAAAATTTACACGGTACTCAAGCTCAACTCACTTTTCATGATTTTAAGGTAAAACATGCAAACTTAATTCTGTAATTGGACATGTCTGTATATTGCATACAATTGTGATTAATGATAAAAGTTATTGCTTATTTGAAGAAAAATTCAGAAATATTAAAAACAAAATTTGAGTACGTATTAAATCTTGAGCACCGTACTCAACGTATTTATCTGTTTTTTACAGGAAAATCATAAGCGTGACGCTAAACTTTATATGTAAATGATTAAAAAAACAAAATGTTTCCTAATCACTAAAATCTGTACGAAATAATTCATCTTTGTAGCCCTATTGGTGCCCTATATAATATTGTTAAAGTTGTACCAATTTTGACCCATTTTTAACACATATGTGCCCTAGCCCCCTCTATTAGCAAACTTTATGCGACCTCACCTGGGAATAGGTCTGCCAAGGTTGGTTAAAATCTTCTCATTTGTTCCTCAGAAAAAGTTAAAAATGCCTAAAAGCCTATAGAAATTGAAGTGTTTATGAGCCCTTAACCCTGAATGCTTGACACAAGGTTCCCTAGATAATTCCTAACAACTTTCTAAAACAGCTTTGTACACAAAAAGTAATCAGTTTTGAGTTAATAACCATTTATATAAAACTGTTCTCCAAATCATTCGAAGGAAGGTTTATGAACAGATTTCGTTTCCATTCGCAGATATTGACTTAACAACTATGTATACCAAATTTTATAGAAAAAATTTATTATTTTTGTTCATGAAAAGGTCCCTATGGGTGCTAGTATCTTTTTATTCACAAACGGTTTCACATGGGGATAGCTCCATTAAGTTTGATTAAATACAAAACTCTGGATGTCAATATATCAACTGTAGGGTCAAAAGGCTGCCTATGACCATCCATAACGTGTATTTAGTCCACCTCTGTTTTCAGTGAGGCATCTTAAGATATATGTTGAAATCTTCCTCTCCCGTATTTTAGACTGTGTAAATGTAATTTGAAATATAAATAGTATGTAAAGTTTTAATGTCTGTTGGTTTATCTCCGAAACGTCCGTGATCAATTATTCTGCTGCAATAGTGATCTTTTAACTAACGCTCTGTGAATTTAGTTTTTATTTTTTTAATTATTTTTTGGATGGTTAACATTGTCATAATGATATCATTGTACCTCTCTCACTGTCTACATAATTTTGTTACAAAATCAAAGTTATAGGAAACCCGAAAGGTCTGTAAATATATTCGTCACCATGGCATCGTTTCATAAAGAATCGTAAATCGGTAAAATGTCGTAAATCCAATTAAACGGTACCCATTTGTTTCAAAAGAGTTACCGATTACCGATTTACGGCCAGTCTAGGCAGTCGTTAATCCTAAATTCTTCTTGTTAGATCAAGATCTAATGGCATGTAATATTGGAGACCAACGTTTTCCAATTCAGACATTGCATTTTATTAATCTATTTTTGGTTATGTATCAGGGAACATAGATCATGCACATTGCATTCCGTAAATATATTTTTCAATATGAAGGTGTGATGTTGCCTTTCACCCCACCAGACAATCATCCTTTATGACTTTTCTATAAATTACCCTAATTATTCATTTATCAATCGCTAACTTTTAATCTTTATATTCTATATTGCATATGATCAATAGTCGTAAGAAATTTGGACTTGCTTTAATGAAACGACAGTAATCATTGACGATGAATGGTCGTAAAACTAAACGGTAATCGTAGAGTTCCCGACCTTTTATGAAACAATGTCCATGTCACGAGCGCCAGCGATTACAAACTTCTAATAACAAATAATATATTTTAACAATATGTTATTTCAAGTGATGATTTTATTCATGAACAAAGTATCAAAATCAATCAGGGACTTTCATAGTTAAACGTTATGTATTTACACTGGATATACAATATTGTAAGCATGATTTCACGAAGACATTGAAAGCGTTTTAACATAATAGACATATTATTACCACAAACAAACAATATATGCACGTGCCCGCAATCAAACGAAAGTTCTTTAAAATATGCATAAATCAGACTTATTCAAACTCATTTGAATTAAAGTTTCAAATAATTTGGCCGGTTTGAATAAGCATCGTAAGCAAAATTATTTCCACAGTTGTAGCACATTTTGCAGCTGCATGAGATTGGGACGCGGACATCTATGACAGCCATTCCATAACCGGGACAAACCAATGGAACTCTCCTTGTGATAAAATTACTGGGAAGACATCTGTATTCGTGGTATGTTATATAACCCATTGTACACTTGTTAGACTTTTCTCTTTTCCTGTCAATAAAATATATATATTTTTAAATATAGTTTTACTAAATTTTCTTTGTCATAATAATTAATTAACTAAAGGAGTATGAAATATTCATATTGCTGTTGTAAATATCTTATAAGTAATTTGTAGATACTGAATATACTTCTGTAGAGATAGTCCATCACTATCAAGTTGATTTCACAATCTTTCCAAGTATGCAAAGCACGTGGTATGAGAAGATGGGATCTTAAACGTGTTTAGTGCAAAAATGCCTGTAATGCAATTTTGTGATAACTTCAATCTCTTACTGTATACTAGGATATTTTTGCCCTTCGGTGACAGAGAACATATTTTTCTTAAATTCGACCCAAACCACATTTGTCACACAAATGTAATGAATGTAATCTCGGGGCGGAAATTGCAAAATTGGAAAACAATCTTTAATTACAACAATATTTTTATACAGTATTTTCAGGTAACTGAAGATTCATAGATAAGAACCATTTATTATACAAATATAAATGTACTCCTATTCCTACTTCAAGACTATAATACGCTTGACAAATAAACAACAATTCCATTAAATCCTCTAGTTCTTCTCATAAGAAATTGATTAGCAATGAAAGATTATCATTTTATAACATGAAATAAAACTCAAATATCTTGTTAATGGAATGACATACAACAATACTTACGAATCAAAACACTCTACTCCTTCAAGACGTGCAGGTTGTGGTATATAGCATGGATATACTTTTCCGTTACTACGATATGCAATAGGTAGGTTGGTGTAGGAAACAGGTTTTGCATAACATGCGGGGATAACCTTATATCCATCAGTCTCAAGGTGCGGGCTGAAAAAAAAAACATTCCATTACTGACAACGATGTTTAATGTTAACACTTGTAACTGGTCAAGTTTTGACATGCAGCATCTAAAAGACCTCATGCCAACCTTTTTCTGATAGTTTTTATTCATTTGATGACACAACAGTACGTGAGACAGTGAGTATCACAAGAGTGGGCGAGACAGTGAGTATCGCAAGAGTACGTGAGACATCCCAAATAAAATTATAAAATTATGAATTGCTGTCTAATAATTATTATTTTCATTGTATATGTATTTTAATTCTTTTTTGTCGCTTTCAGATGGCTACTTGATTTATGAATCATATACTCATACCCCTCGACAGACGAATAACAAATAAAGACAACAACTTTCAAACTTTTAAGGAGCTTAGCTATATGAGAAAACGCTTTATGATGGACCCTTTAAAGAGACTGTATTTTGTTATATTGTTGATATAGTGTTATATTTACGTCTCATCAAGTTTTGTTTACTGATACAAAAATGTCACGAGCTATACGTGCCAAATATTCCCCTGTTCTGTGGACATTATTGAGGGTATATGAGGGATCAAGTCTATTATAACACTAAAATAGTTTATAAATTTCATCCGACAGACCTGTGGCTTTCACTTTTCACACCCAGTGGTTGCCGAAGGAACAGTCACCACTGTTTTTTAAGTTGTGGGTATGACCCGGTACCAGGAATCGTTTGCTTCAGATGCACCACCTAGAGTGGTCGATAAACTACATGTATACAAGACATATTGCATAATATTTACTTACTCAACCACTCCGTTCTTTTGACTGCACTTTTTAAAATTGCCTGTATTATATGGCGGCTGATCCATGGTGTCGTATAATTGTAAGTAATATTGCACCGCTTCAGATTGTAACGGATCAGTTGCGTCCATTGCGAAATCAAACGATGTGCCAAACATGTTACTGTAAAAGCAATATTAAGATACGTAAGTATCATACGTAAGTACCCAAGATAGATATGGAATGTATATTTCATTTCTGTTACATAAACAGTGGGTAATATTGAGAGATATTGAAAATAAGAAATAAGAATTATTGCATGTTATATTCGAAGGTTTGCTTCTTTATAATTACAAATATAAAGAAAATCTGAATTTAAATAAAAATCTAATTACAGAGTTCATTTAGTAGCAATATTATCGATAACAACAATAAATGTATCTTTAAAACTTACGAGAATGGGGACCTGCCGTCATCATTCGTGGGGAAGTTTGCAGGAAGCATGACGTCTTTCGAACAGAGGAAGTCGTCCACATCATAAACTAATTTTTCATTATATGTGAATTTAGTATTGCATTGTTGGGAATTGAGAGGTATTGGATTCTGCTGAAAAAAATCCGACAACGTTGGTGACCCCGGCTGATAGTGTATCAATTTATTCATGTCGCGGATATGTCCTTCAGTAAGGTTAAACAGTGAAGCTTGCCAAGTCTTCCTTGGAACGATTATGCCTGGATCAGGCATTTTCCCTGGCTTGTACC
Source organism: Atrina japonica (assembly GCA_030159075.1). Lineage (NCBI taxonomy): Eukaryota > Metazoa > Mollusca > Bivalvia > Pterioida > Pinnidae > Atrina > Atrina japonica. The sequence continues at coordinate 29,271 of BROG01000765.1, read as the reverse complement.
CGAGAGGATCTATATCTATGATATTTGCAGGAGACACAATAGCAAGTATCAATGCAAAAGATGTGAGTAAAAGTAGATTTCGACCATCCTGTAAAGTAATGATAATTGTAATAATAATGATAATAATAGTAAAAATGTAATAAAAATAATGATGATAAAAAATAATGATGATAATAATTGTAATAAAGTAGTAATAATAATAATAATAATAATAATAATAATAGTAATAATAATAATAATAACAATAATAACAATAATGATAATGATATATTCATATGATAAATATAATTATTATTATCATCATTATTATTATTATTATTATTATTATTATTATTATTATTATTATTTCATTTTAAAGAACAGCACGTTACATTCAGTGTTCTAATAGATAGAACCATTAGCTTTCCCTCTATTTTCATTGAAACAAAAATAGTAAGTTTACAAATAATTTATCAAACATCTTCTAAATCATGTCTCACAGTGATACACACATGTATGTATATATATATATATATATATATATATATATATATATATATATATATATATATATATATATATATATATATATATATATCAGATAAGTGTTTTGCATAAAACATACCATTCCGTATGTATTCAGCTGGTTCCTAAGCTATAGAATGCTATATTTGTTCAAACTGCTACCTTTTTATACGTTTTCCGAAGTACAAGGAAATAAAGTAACTAATCACAAACGGTCACACCGCAATGATTAGCGGCGAGAAAGACGTCAGTTAAACAAGACAATCGCCCCGGGCGTCTCATCTTCTGATAGAATATAGCGAACCGTCATGTGACGTCATTCAAACAAAAGACCATGTGCAATTGATGTCAATTATTTATGCCGGAGGTGCTGAACTGAAGGAACCTGTTAAATAAACCAGATACACATATATTTAATAATGACAAAATATGAAATAAATATCAACTGAACGGATTTCTGTCCATTTTATTATATCTCTGTAGTTTGCAGTAATTTTATGCTTTATGAAAATTGTAATTTTTGACAGGATTCACGCACACTATATACATGCAAACCCTTTCTTACTTGCACGCTCGTTGCATATCGTTGGTCTAAATTACTACAATGGATTTTGATATTAGTATTAAAAAACTGAAACAATAGATGAATATCGGTCGTAGTATATAAAAACGACATGCAAATATAATTGCAGTTAAAGAATCGATAGCGTCCAAACATACATCTTCTCTGCTCCTGATAGTATAACAATGCTGCACGCTAAATGGAAAGCTAGACATTTTAGATCATTGAAAAGATTTTTCAGAAAGGAGAATGCCTAGGTAGTTGCGAGAACTTGTGCCCAATTAATTTCATTATATTCAATAAAATATGTTTGAATAAGTAAAAATATTTCTTTCAAATTAAAATCTTGTGTCAGTGGTAAGCATGATCATGTATAAGCAGAAATTTTAGCGAGGATTCAATTTTGGCATTATTAGTGGGATTATTAACATCTGTAAAATTGAATATCGCTAACAATTCATTCCTCATCGCAGGTAAAAATTACTTTTTTAAATCATGAAATAATTCAAATTACTTCTCGCTACAATTGTACCCCATATTTTAGGACAAAACGCTAAATATGCGTCTTGGTAAAATTTCCACTTATACTGTATGTTTCTTGTCTATCGCCACTCTGATTCTACATATACAACACTGTTAGTAGTAGATATAAAAGGGTACTGTACTTCTACTTTACAATATATATGTAATCTTTGGGTATCATGTCTTTCAGCAAACCGTCGGCATCCCCATGAAAACTGACTGCACTATTTATCAGCTGATATATGTCTTTCTTCATATGAAGCAGGTTTCAATTTTAAGCATCTCAATCAGAAAAACTCTAGTTATGGCCTTTAATTTGTCATTTAAATATATCGACGACATTTTGTCAATAACAATGTCAATTTTCCTACTTCGGTATACATACTAGATGAATAGAAATTAGAAATACACCAAAGCCAGACAAAAGCACTTCCTACTTGGACATTTACCGCCTAATGAATGATGTTACAGACGGGTAATTGAAAACAAAATCATACGCCATACGTGATTTCCACTTGCCCCATTTAAGTAGTAATATTCCTTAATCGCCACAAAAATCATTTTATAGTTTTTGTTTGACTTTGGCCTCACGGCGGGTGTGACGGGTCAACAGAGGATGCTTACTCCTCCATAGCACCTGATATCAACTCTGCATTACCAGAGGTCCGTGTTTGTCCAGAAGAAAAAGCTAGCGGTGTCCTTTAATTTGACATTTAGATATATCGACGACGTTTTGTCAATTAATAATGACAATTTTCATACATATGTCAATGCGATATATCCCAGCGAACTAGAAATTAAAGATACAACAGAATCAAGCACACACGCTTCATACTTAGACATTTTACTTAATATAAACACAGACGGGAAATTAGCAACTAAGCTATACGATAAACGCGACGATTTCGGCTTTCCCATCGTAAATTTTCCACATTTAAGTAGTAATATCCCTCAGTCACCCGCATATGGAGTTTATATTTCACAAATGATCCGATATGCCAGGGCGTGCACAACATATGAAGATTTCATATACAGAGGTAAACTACTCACTGACAAATTATTAACACAGGGATATCGAAAACCGCGTTTAATGTCAACGTTCCGCAAATTTTACGGTCGGTATAATAGTCTTGTTTGCGACTACTCTGTTTCACTAAGTGAAATGTTGATTTGCCTTTTCGTTGGCGGTTGTTGAGACGTCTGTACCAATTGTGACGAGGATACACTCCTCACTTGTTTCATTGGACTTGACTATGGACTCACGGCGGGTGTGACCGGTCGACAGGGGATGCTTACTCCTCCATGGCACCTGATCCCACCTCTTGGTTTCCAGAGGTCCGTGTTTGTCCATTTTTACCGGATTTGTATCTATGTCCTGGACATTCTATTGATTTATACTTTGGTATCTGAAATTTTTATATATTAACCAGATTTGTCAATTGTACCATGGATCAATACTATATTGCTATATATACAATGATTACATAAAGATGATATATACAATCTTTATGCCTGTAACTAATATAGATGATGAGCCATGTCACTCGATTGTTAAACGTGTGTAAAGTGATTCCTGTGACTGGACTGCATGATGATGTAACTAATTAGAGACGACTAGACTATTAAGATTATGAGTGACTTTTACATAGCTCTAGGTTATGATTATAAAACCACTTACATTTCAATTAACTCTAACGATAGTGTGTCTAATTACATGCCATATAAATATAATAATAATGTATCTGACTATATGTCTTTTGATTATAATGATAATGTTATTAACTATATGTCATCATATTATAATGATGATGTTATTTACTATATGTCACTATATTATAATCATAATATTATTAACTACATGTCACTAGATTATGTTATTAACTACGTGTCACTAGATTATGTTATTAACTACATGTCACTAGATTATGTTATTAACTACGTGTCACTAGATTATGTTATTAACTACATGTCACTAGATTATGTTATTAACTACATGTCACTGTATTATGTTATTAACTACATGTCACTGGATTATATTATTACCTACATGTCACTAGATTATGTTATTAACTACATGTCACTGGATTATGTTATTAACTACAAGTCACTAGATTATGTTATTAACTATATGTCACTAGATTATGTTATTAACTACAGATCATTAGGTTATATAAATATAGGGAAAAACAGTAAAACACTCAAAATTCACCTGTCACTAGATTATAATGATAATGTATCCAAGTACATGTCCCTAGATTATAATGTTAATGTATCCAACTACCTGTCCCTAGATTATAATGATAATGTATCCAACTACCTGTCACTAGATTATAATGATAATGTATCCAACTACCTGTCACTAGATTATAATGATAATATAACTACCTATAATTATAAATGATAATGTATCAACTACCTGTCACTAGATTATAATGATAATGTATCTAACTACCTGTCCCTAGATTATAATGATAATGTATCCAACTACCTGTCACTAGATTATAATGATAATGTATCCAACTACCTGTCACTTAGATTATAATGATTAATATAACCAACTACCTGTCACTAGATTATAATGATAATGTATCCAACTACCTGTCACTAGATTATAATGATAATGATCTAATGATAATGTATCAAACTACCTGTCACTAGATTATAATGATAATGTATCCAACTACCTGTCACTAGATTATAATGATAATGTATCCAACTACCTGTCACTAGATTATAATGATAATATAACCAACTACCTGTCACTAGATTATAATGATAATGTATCTAACTACCTGTCACTAGATTATACTGGTAATGTATCCAACTACCTGTCACTACATTATACTGATAATGTATCCAACTACCTGTCACTAGATTATAATGATAATGTATCCAACTACCTGTCACTAGATTATAATGATAATGTATCCAACTACCTGTCACTAGATTATAATGATAATATATCCAACTACCTGTCACTAGATTATAATGATAACGTTATTAACTAAATGTCACTAGATTATAATGATAATGTATCCAACTACCTGTCACTAGATTGTAACGATAATGTATCCAACTACCTGTCACTAGATTATAATGATAATGTATCCAACTACATGTCACTAGATTATAATGATAATGTATCCAACTACATGTCACTAGATTATAATGATAATTTATATAACATTATCTAACATGTTGGACTTTCGTTTATCAGATTTAATTTTACTACCTTGTTATACCATCTGAATAAAGCTTAAGAAAAATCTGTGTAGCTTTAATAACATATTACAAATGCATATTTCGAAGTTAGAAAACGTGACCAAGAAAACATTTGTCAATGAATAGTGCACGCAAAATCAAAGAATTGCGCAAAGATAGTTTTAAAATTGTCAATATGTAACAATTCGTCATTCCAACTTTTTCTGTTCCATCAACTCGATTTCAAGTTTTTAAGTAATGTATCCAAGTAAATGATTAATAACTATAATTGATTAGAAAGTGTATGTAAATTTTGTTCACCTCTGACATACCGTTTTGTGATAAATGATTGTTTTGAACATTATGATAATTAAATCCCAATACTACACATATGATTAAAAGACAGATGGATTACAATACTTTCAATTCATCTTAGATTACGTATATAATTATTAACGAATTCCCGGAAATTTATCAAGTTTCTAAGCGGATGTCATTTGCAGTTTGAGAGCACGAAACGATTGTACATTCCAAGCCTTTCCAATTCTTTTTACAAAAATATTTTCACACTACATGTCTTTTAATGCAATTTCACGACAAGTGAGAAACTTGCAATAAGTTACATTGCTTTATCAGTGCATTCTTTAAGATATAATAGTTGCTATGACATTATAATGTAAAAGGAAATATTTCACCTCAAATTAAATTTTTGCTATTTTCGATGAATAACAAAAACTGGCTCGTATATATGAGAGTACAAAGTCAATGAACACTTATAAAAAGCACTTACAAAGCACTTAATTCACAATGCGCGCAAATATTTCTGTTGCCGAGGTCCAAATACTGAATGCGCCAAATTAAAGCGTTTTACAGTGACTGCAATATGTCAAAATATGAATATTGTGTGGATTAAATATGACATTAAACATAATATATCTTTTTCTTGTGAAAATCAATATTCTGATATAGATGGATTATAGTATTTGTTTTTAATTATGGTCGACCTTTTTGCATAAAGTGTTCATACTGACAGAAGCAGGTTGTTACAAGGTGAACACTTATAATATGTTAACAAATTCAATTAGTGGTACATGGCTGACATACAATAGGAAATATCAGACACAATCCTGCTGTGTTTCTGGACGGTTTTGAATAAAGATAGGGACTGTCCGAGTCGGCCTAGCAGAGAGACCCGGTATAAAAATAAAAACATGGGTACTGAGAACAGAAGTAAGATACGGATGGACATGACATGCTAATGTACTTCTCAATATTACAGGTCCAAATTCTCATATTTCGCGAATAGCTGACAACGCTTGTACGTAATATTTATTTTCATAGTATGCCTGTATGTATATCACTCAGCTACACTTTTGATTAAGGCCTTATGTATTGCAGGGTAGTTTCGTATCACTACAAATACGATCATTCATATGTTGTGTTATCAATTTTTTAGACACAAAATATTAACATCTCTTTATACCAAAACAAATCAGTTTTGTGATCCACATGAATTTAGGCCCAAAATTTGCCATGATTTTTAGTTTATTTATTGTTCTTTCCTTTTCTTTTTGTAAAATTGGGTTTTCCAAAAATGAAAATGACTTAAAACCCTGAGAAAATTTCATGTATTCATCAGAAGAAGAATCTTGCTATTTCATTCAAGTTTACCAATCTTCAGATAAATCGCTGAACCAATATGTTTTTATTTAACATTTACCGCTTTGATACATTTCAGTTACATTATACAGTCATTCTTGTTTATAAAGGTCACTCAAGGGAATAAGCAATTATAGTGACTGCAATAGACAGGTACCCTTTATACAGAGGTGGCCTTTAATACAAGTTTGACTGTATACCAGAAACAATAGGTGTTGATACAATAATAACGTCAACAACTAACAACAATGTTCCCATGCATTGAAAAATGGTAAAGCGAACGAAAGATAACTCTGATTAGACACGCACGCTCGTGAGGTAAATGGTCTAAGGAAGGTAACTCGTATATATCGTAGTGTTAGCCATTGTATAAGCTTTTAACGCTTTCACCCCTATATCTATAAATAGCACTCCCTTTTCTATTGCTTGTTTGAGTCTATTGTGGTCTGTGGGAATGAAAGGGTTAATGTAACATAACGACAGCCTACATTACTACATTATAACTGGTTGCCACCATATGGCTGAACATTGTACAGTTTGGCGTAAAACACCATTCAAATTAAAAGTCTTGCCGCGTGCCAAGATAAGATAACTGAATGACACCGAGAGCAAATATTGAGATTTCTTATTTCAGAATAAGAATTCATATTTATAACTTTGTTAGTAACGTTTTCTAATTTTGATTGGTGTGTCCCCGTGATATTTTTTATGTCTGTTGTTCAAAAGTCAGCCCTTATATATTTATATACAGTACAGTGCCATAATTTTATGAACAAACGCAAGCTTCCAATTACATTCTGTATTAACTTGTCTTCTTTGGAATTTTATTAGTTGGATTGATTAATCTGTGACACTAAATGTTCGAGATACACAATATTTTCTTTACAACAAGTATTTTATTGGACAAGTTTATGAAGAACAATGAAAGAAATAATATTGCAAAGTTCATCAATCAAGAATGGATGTATGTAACTTCCTAATCATCAAAAAGGTTCAAATAAAAATGTTATGAGGTCAATTTGTATGTATTTAAATATAATTCTTGAAAATCTTAAGAAAATGGACTTAAAATGAAGTCACTAGAAACTATTTCAAAATTATCATTTTATGAAGATAGTAATGGAAATATGACAGCTGTTTATAAAACTATTGCACGACGCTGTTGATAATAAAATTTATAAAATTTATGATCATTTTTTCATACTTTTCGTTTTAATTAATAATGCAACGACCAAAATATGGCAACAGATGATATATAACATCGAATAAAATATTTTATAATTGATAAAAGTTCACTGAGGTGTAGGACGTTCTCTAAAGAGCGCTTTTTGGATTGTATTATTTGTTTAGAAACACGTGTATGCACCAAGATTTTATAAGATAGTATAACTAACTACATATAGTTATGTAAATATATCCCAGCATAAAAAGCATTATACACTTCTTATAAAATATTAATAATATAACTAAAGTTATATTTTTCCAAAGGAATCCAAGACACATGCTCAGGACGATCGTTTCTGTACAAGACTTCATCAGTTTAGCTCCAATTTAATATAGATAATATAGACTAAATTCAAATTACGACAGCTAGTTTTCCCAATATCAGTACGTCAGTTAATATTGAAAAAGTTGATAAACTATGAAGATTAAAATAATACATTTAAATTTCATTTCTATAGTAAGTTGCTAACTAAGGCCATTTTCCCATAGCTTTATAATACAATGTAGTATATCAAATGAACGTTTCTGTTACAAATCAATGCTTTCATCAATTCTAATGAAGATTGATATGTTCAGGACAAATTTGTTTAATTTCATTTGCATCTTCGTTTTATTTCAAAATGTCTCTGAAACCTTATTTCCTATCGAAACCAATTTATTTGTAATAATAAATTGATTGAGATCGCTTACTTGGAACATAAATAATGCTACAAATAATTGCAGTTATTATCAAAAATAGAAATGGTCCGTACCAGGGCTTCCTCGAGAGAAAGTCCAGAGACGTCCACACAGATGTGGCTATGATAACACCATTTAAATTCTAAAATTTTCTAAAGCTAAGATAGTCATTAAGATAGTTTTTACAGTGGTTACTCTGGATTTCGGCTATACTTTTGGATTTATTTTTTGGACTTGTATGAGACCACGCTCTCATTAGAAAATACACATACTTTTTAAATTGGAGCTCAACTGATGAAGTCTTATTGACAGAAACGATTGTCTTGAGCATTACAACTTTGGTATTATATTTATAATATATATATATATATATATATATATATATATATATATATATATATATATATATATATATATATATATATATAGATATATGTGTGTGTGTGTGTGTGTGTGTGTGTGTGTGTGTGTGTGTGTGTGTGTGTGTGTGTACAATCTACAAGACTTCAGTCAACTGTCGCCATTTTCCTATTGCTTTCTATGTTAAATGAATGTTTTTCAATTACCTGCCACAAAGTAATGCTTGCATCAATTCTTGTCAAAATTGACATATTTATATGACAAATGCCTATTCATCATCTTCTGATATTAGTTTAAAACTCCTTTGAAACTTTATTTTTGAGAAGCAACATTTTGTTTTGGCTGTAAGTACTAAAAATTGTTTTATTGACACCACTTACTGTGAACGGAAATGACGCCATGAATATGGCTTGTGAAATACAAAATACTTGCGGTTTTCTTGAAGAGAAATTGACACATTCTAAACCAGTTTAGAAAGATAGTCCATAAACTCCAACACAAATGTGCAAAAGTTTACAAAATTTCATTGAGAACATAGGTCACACCAATTGTTTCCAAAAAGTTTATTTAGCATAGAAAATGGGAAAATGATTTTTGGCATGGTACATTTTAAGAGTCAGGTATATACAAAGTTGATAAACCATTGAAATCTATACTTAGAACATAATCTTAAGATGATATGGTTTTATTACCTGTGTATATGTAACTACTGCAGTCTAATTCATATCACCTGGCGGGGTGGAGTCTCGTGGACACTTGACCTGGGCGAGTTTAAATATTAGGTCATACAGCATAACAGCATAAAAATACACTGGGAAGAATCTGCCGTTCCTACTGGACGTGTAACCCCGAGTATCCAACGGGAAATAAAACCCATAGCCCGTGAAGCCTGTTTTGACCTAAAAGTGATTTAATCACTCCGCCCCACCAAGGCAAGTGAATCAGACAACACCACAAACATTCACATCCTAAAACATTTGCGATGAGATTCTTTATTCTAAATGAGCGGAACCCATACTGGAATGTCTAACGACAAGAAGCACAGTATGAAGCACATTATCAACAGTACAGGAATGTCTAACGACAAAAAGCACTGTATGAAACAAATCTATCGACAGCACTGGAATGTCTAACGACAAAAAGCACTGTATGAAACACATCTATCGACAGTAACTGATCTGTCAAACGACAATAAGCACAGTATTAAACACATCTATCGACAGTACTGGAATGACAAACGACAAGAAGCACAGTATGAAACGCATCTATCGACAGTAACTGATCTGTCAAACGACAAAAAGCACAGTATGAAACACATCTATGACAGTACTGGAATGTCTAACGACATGAAGCACAGTATGAAACACATCTATCGACAGTACTGGAATGTCTATTGACAAGAAGCACAGTATGAACCACATCTATGACAGTACTGGAATGTAAAACGACAAGAAGCACAGTATGAAACACATCTATGACAGTACTGGAATGTCAAAAGACAAGAAACACAGTATGAAACACATCTATGACAGTACTGGAATGTAAAACGACAAGTAGCACAGTATGAAACACATCTATGACAGTACTGGAATGTCAAAAGACAAGAAACACAGTATGAAACACATCTGTGACAGTACTGGAATGTCGAACGACAAGAAGCACAGTATTAAACACATCTATCGACAGTACTGGAATGTCTAATGACAAGAAGCACAGTATGAAACACATCTATGACAGTACTGGAATGTCAAAAGACAAGAAACACAGTATGAAACACATCTATGACAGTATTGGAATGTCAAACGACAAGAAGCACAGTATGAAACACATCTATTGACAGTAACTGATCTGTCAAACGACAAGAAGCACAGTATGAAACACATCTATGACAGTACTGGAATGTCAAACGACATGAAGCACAGTATGAAACACATCTATGACAGTACTGGAATGTCTAACTGCAAAAAGCACAAGATAAAACATCTATCGACAGTACTGGAATGTCTAACGACAAGAAGCAAATATGAAAGATATATATAGACAGTACTGGAATGTCTAACGACAAGAAGCAAATATGAAAGATATATATAGACAGTACTGGAATGTCTAACGACAAGAAGCAAATATGAAAGACATATGTCGACAGTACTGGAATGTATAACGACAAGAAGCACAGTATGAAACACATCTATCGACATTATTAAAATGTCTAACGACAAGAAGTACAGTGTAAAATCCATGTACTGGCAGTCCTAAAGTTTGTTGCACATTATTTAATTAAAAATGTTTTATCGCATAATATATATGCAAATATTATCCTTATAGTATCATTCATTTTTATTTTTAACCTAGACATATTATGAAACCAGAATAATGTATACCAATAATTCAGGTCTTCAGTCGAGCACATAGTCTCAATCCTGTTTGAATATTTGTTACTGATACATTTTAATCCTTATATTACAGCAATTATGTATCATATTTCCGTTACATGCCCTTTACAAATTCTTTACACTTAACATATCCTTTACATCTTCTTTACACCACCTTTAAACATCTTTCACATCACTTTTACACTTTACATATCCTTAACATCACCTTTACACTTTACACATCCTTCACATCACCTTTACACTTTACATATCCTTTACATCACCTTTACACTTTACACATCCTTCACATCACCTTTACACTTTACATATCCTTTGCATCTCCTTTACACTTTACATATCCTTTACATCACCTTTACACTTTACACATCCTTCACATCACCTTTACACTTTACATATCCTTTGCATCTCCTTTACACTTTACATATCCTTTGCATCTCCTTTACACTTTACATATCCTTTACATCTCCTTTACACTTTACATCTCCTTTACACTTTACATATCCTTTGCATCTCCTTTACACTTTACATATCCTTTACATCTCCTTTACACTTTACATATCCTTTGCATCTCCTTTACACTTTACACATCCTTCACATCACCTTTACACTTTACATATCCTTTACATATCCTTTACACTTTACATATCCTTTACACTTTACATATCCTTTACATCTCCTTTAAACTTTACATATCCTTCACATCACCTTTACACTTTACATATCCTTTACATCTCCTTTACACTTTACATATCCTTTACATCTCCTTTACACTTTACATATCCTTTACATCTCCTTGATCTTTTTACAAATCTTTTATATCTCCTTTACACTTTATTTATATTTTGTTTTATTTCATGAAATCTTGCATTTGCAGTGGTACGCTATGTAAACGACCTTAAGCGAAAGTAGCGTCACGTGATACCAGCATGAGAAATGTAGAATGATAATACCTCATTTACACTTTAAAATGCATAACATTTAATGGCATTTGTGTTACATAGTACTCCTTTATACCCAAAGATGTACATTTTTGTAGTAAAACTTACCTCCCTTACACCCAACGATGCACATTTTTATAGTACAACTTATCTTCCTAACACCCAAAAATGTAGATTTTTGTAATACTTCTTATCTCCCTTACACCCAAAGATGTACGTTTTTGTAGTACAACTTATCTCCCTTACATCCAAAGATATACAATTTTGTAGCCCAACTTATCTCCCTTACACTCAAAGATGTACGTTTTTGTAGTTCAACTTATCTCCCTTACACCCAAAGATATACGTTTTTGTAGTACAACCCATCACCCTTACACCCTAAGATGTACGTTTTTGTAGTACAACCTATCTCCCTTACACCCAACGATGTACATCTTTAGTAAAACTTATCTCCCTTACACCAAACGATGTACATCTTTAGTAAAACTTATCTCCCTTACACCCAACGATGTACATTTTTAGTAAAACCTGTCTCCCTTACAACCAAAAATATAGGTTTTTTTAGTACAACTTATCTCCCTTACACCCAAAGATGTACATTTTTGTAGTACAACTTATCTCTGTTACACCCAAAGCTGCACAAAGTCTTGTAAACCCTTTCTTGGCCTGGACGAGTTTAAATTTATGGTATTAAAGCATAACATTAAAATTACACCTACAAGCGTTATCGTTCCATCTTCTCACCAAACATAAGAGAGTATCCAGTAAAGAATATAGCGTTTTTTACTGTGCGGCTTGTCATAATCGAAAAATGAGTAGAATCATCCGTATGGTAATCAAAAGTTCACTCTGCCCCGCCATCTTATGTGAATTGTACAATCTCAACTACTAAACAAAAAAGACTAAGAAACAAACTCATTATCCTGGACAGACTTGTACAGTTCTGGTATCTCCTGGCAACACAAATTCGTGTGGAAATGACTTATGTAATGAATGACTTATACGTCTATCTCTTCATCCGTTACACCAGTAACGTAAAAGAAATTAAGCTGCAAAAGATCAATACTCGTATCGCATTTAGATTCAGCATTATCATGCTGATATATGTCATGTGAGCTGTTGGTGTCTATTTTGTCATGCTGACAGACAGGTGTAAAGTTTTCATGTAAATATTCAAAGCTATGCTTAAACATTTTGTTCGAAATCCCCATAACATTAGAAAAAGATGAATTTCGCCATTCAAAGTCTATATCACCAACACAAGAACTTCTAGTATTGTTTAAATTACTTCCGGTACTGCCAGAATAAGTAAAGTTACGTGGTAACGTATTGCATCGCACATGAATGCTGGGTAATGTGTCACATCTCGATAATGTGAAAGCGTCCTCCTTCACACTGGTGGACGCTTCCTCTGCATCTTGTGTTTCTGTGTTTGATGGTCTATTCTTCAATTGACCCCATCTTCTCTTTCCCCTTAAAATTAGAATGAATTGTCAATAACACAAATTGTCTCTCACACCACGCACACATTAAAACACAGAGAGAGAGAGAGAGAGAGAGAGAGAGAGAGAGAGAGAGAGAGAGAGAGAGAGAGAGATTAATCATAGTGCTAATGCTAGTTGTCATATCTAAATGAATATTCAAGGATAAATTCTGTGTCGAGTTTTCAAAGTATTAAAACCTTTATGCATTTCAAGTTTTATTTAGTAATGGAATCTCCTGAGATCCAAATGAGTTCATAAATGTGTATTCATGGAAGCATATTGATTAGCATTTAAAATGTTGTCTTACCATTTTATAGTAAAATAAATTACTGAACAGACAAAGCACAAGAGTAGAAGACCCATGCATCCAGCAACAGCGATGATACCAACTAAAAGAAAAAGAAACAAGTCTTAGAATGTAATAAAAACACAAAATTAGAAATCGGATATATACCACAGATGCTTCATGAGTACAGTTTAGTCAGGCGGATCAATATTCAGAATTGTTGTTACACCATGTAATACATGTATAAATGGAATCGTCAAAATGCAGGATAATCCAGTACAATATAATTGATTTGATCAAAGTTCATAATTGGTTTTATACAAACAATACACGCTAAAGCAACAAAATACTGTAAAATATCACAGCAAATAGAGAGATTTACGTGTTACCACAAGCATGTTCAATTACCATAGCAAATACGTATATTTATGTGTTACCACAAATATGACTCAATAATCATAGCACATACAGAAAATTACGAGTTACAATAACCATGACTCAATAATCATAGCACAAAAAGAGATTTATGTATTACCACTCAATAATTACAGCACATACAGAAATATACTTACAATAACCATGACCCAATTATTTACGTGTTACCACAAATATGACTCAACAATCACAGCACAAACAGAGATTTACGTGTAACTAAAGCCTTGACTCATTAATAACAGCACATAGATTTACGAGTTACTATAACCATGACTCAATCATCACAGCACAAACAGAGATGTACGTGCTACAATAACCATGACTCAATCATCACAGCACAAACAGAGATGTACGTGTTACAATAACCACGACTCAATCATCATAGCACAAACAGAGATGTACGTGTTACAATAACCATGACTCAATCATCACAGCACAAACAGAGATGTACGTGTTACAATAACCATGACTCAATCATCACAGCACAAACAGAGATGTACGTGTTACAATAACCATGACTCAATCATCACAGCACAAACAGAGATGTACGTGTTACAATAACCATGACTCAATCATCACAGCACAAACAGAGATGTACGTGTTACAATAACCACGACTCAATCATCACAGCACAAACAGAGATGTACGTTTTACAATAACCATGACTCATTCATCACAAACAGAGATGTACGTGTTACAATAACCATGACTCAATCATCACAGCACAAACAGAGATGTACGTTGTTACAATAATCATGACGTCATCACAGCACAAACAGAGATGTACGTGTTACAATAACCATGACTCAATCATCACAGCACAAACAGAGATGTACGTGTTACAATAACCATGACTCAATCATCACAGCACAAACAGAGATGTACGTGTTACAATAACCATGACTCAATCATCACAGCACAAACAGAGATGTACGTGTTACAATAACCACGACTCATCATCACAGCACAAACAGAGATGTACGTTTTACAATAACCATGACTCATTCATCACAAACAGAGATGTACGTGTTACAATAACCATGACTCAATCATCACAGCACAAACAGAGATGTACGTGTTACAATAATCATGACTCAATCATCACAGCACAAACAGAGATGTATGTGTTACAATAACCATGACTCAATCATCACAGCACAAACAGAGATGTACGTGTTACAATAATCATGACTCAATCATCACAGCACAAACAGAGATGTACGTTTTACAATAACCATGACTCAATCATCACAGCACAAACAGAGATGTACGTGTTACAATAACCATGACTCAATCATCACAGCACAAACAGAGATGTACGTGTTACAATAACCATGACTCAATCATCACAGCACAAACAGAGATGTACGTGTTACAATAACCATGACTCAATCATCACAGCACAAACAGAGATGTACGTGTTACAATAACCATGACTCAATCATCACAGCACAAACAGAGATGTACGTGTTACAATAACCATGACTCAATCATCACAGCACAAACAGAGATGTACGTGTTACAATAACCATGACTCAATCATCACAGCACAAACAGAGATGTACGTGTTACAATAACCATGACTCAATCATCACAGCACAAACAGAGATGTACGTGTTACAATAATCATGACTCAATCATCACAGCACAAACAGAGATGTACGTTTTACAATAACCATGACTCATTCATCACAAACAGAGATGTACGTGTTACAATAACCATGACTCAATCATCACAGCACAAACAGAGATGTACGTGTTACAATAACCATGACTCAATCATCACAGCACAAACAGAGATGTACGTGTTACAATAACCACGACTCAATCATCACAGCACAAACAGAGATGTACGTGTTACAATAACCATGATTCAATCATCACGGCACAATGACTCGTTAGTTAATGAATTACATGTTTTGTAACAAAGACTCCTCGTGATTCATAATATACAAATAAGAACGTATCACCTCAATAAGTTATTTTCGTGATGTGAACAAATATTAATAATAAACACCCTTCATTGACTACTAGTGACAAGTCATGTTGCATAATGAATACATAAGTCTAATAGATAGCAATATACTAGCGAAACTAAAACAAATACGTGAAACCACAACCCATGATAAAGAATCACATTGTACAGAAATCTACCTGTAAGAAAATGTTTATTCACGTGGCATGGTAGTTTTAATGATTCTCTGATCAAAATCACTAGAAAACCACGTGACGCAATAGAAAATCAGTAATCCAAATGTCACATGTTGATATTAGAATTTGCGTGTCATGACAAACAGTGATTGACCTTGGTGGCAGACACTAACCTGGAATCGACGATTCGTCTTTTTCTTCAATACGTCCTGTACATTTGATATGAAGTCTCGAAGATGACGGAAAAACTGTTGATAATTAAAAATAAAAAATATTCCACCAGTCCTTCATTGGCATGAATAAAACGACTGAACACTTGTCCGAGTCTATCTATGTTCAATATGGATGTCGTTTGGTGACGAATAAATAAAATGACATCAGCTACGGCGCCATGAATATTTATCTGTGACCCAAACGGCATCCATATTGACAATAAATACACTCTGCAAATCGTTCAAACGCTATGTATATACATATCGTAGTTTTCATATTGATAAAGATAGTAATGAGATTCGAAACGCAGGGTTTATGCAAAGTGGACCGGTCAAAATTCGGTGTATTTCTCATACACTACAATAAAATCAGTTTAATCCTTAGTTTAATGTATATAATTTCAAAAAGTTTAAGTTATAAGAATAAAAACAAAAGTCTCGGACATACAAAACTATTAACTTGTCAATAAAAAGTGGTTTGAAATATCGGCAATATCACTTTTGCAAATTAATATATTAAATACAGCTAATATCTATGCTACAGTCCGCCATCAATGTCACACATATATATATATATATATATATATATATATATATATATATATATATATATAAAATATATATATATATATATATAATATATATATATAATTTATATTTGTAAGAACTATATCAAACCGATATATACCAGAATATCTCAGCCAAAATCCTCCGGGTACTGACGGAACCATAACCGGAAGATAGTGACTACTTCCGGTACTGCGATATTCCAATGTGACTTTTCTTACTGGAGGAATTCCCAGAGTTGCTGTAGCAAGGTATGTGGTGTGCAGACTCATATACTCACCTGAATATTAACATTGACAAAAGATTCAACAAATTGCAACAAATTCGAAGAGAAAGATGTAAAGAAAAGGTAGTGTACATTTATAAATGAGTTTATAAGCATTAAACCTCTCAGAGTCTAGAAGAGGCTCCATGAATGCATAAGTCAAACTGAAAGCGATCCCGTAGTTCAGTCAAGACAAAGTATTATGGGATAAAATATAATTTGGCAACAAAATTTTATAATACAGTAAAGACACAACATAGTATGGGTGACTTTATAAAACAGGTTGAATATGACTATATGTGCCACTACACGTCTAAAGTCACCCTGTAACCTTGTCCAACTTCAAACCTGGCCGCGAATTAACAACGGGTATTAACTACGTTGTTCCAAAAATATTAATTTACTACTTAGATTGTTTATAATAACAAAAAGAGGTAAACACAGGCACAAAACTTCCTGGATTCCTATATAATTTGTGAAAATTGGTTAAGAAACAATTAATTCAACCTTACTACATGTAATTGTATTATGCATACGACACTAGACATTACGTAATATACATAAAAATACAATGATTTCTATCCTTGTGTATATTTCTAATTTTTTGTTGTACATGAGTCTAAGTAGTAAAAAACGAAATAACTGTTTTTGGAAAACAAAGCTAAATACATAAAAAATATACAAGTAAATGCCCCTCTAATAAGGATAACTTTTCAATTCTGAGATTTTTCGTGTTTCATATATATCAAAATCATTACTTTTCTATTTTGTATTGTAGGGGCTCGTGTTACAAAAAGTCGCAAGTCCAAAATCCCGAATCTTAGTCCTACCGGCCATGGGTCTGACCAGTCTGGGATGCGTTGTCATGATAGATGGGACTAAAAGTAAGTGTTTAGGACTTACCACCTTTCATAAAACGGGCATCAGGCTTTTACATAATGTCAGTTGCGGGGCATCGTAAATAACTGCTACGTTTGTAACATTTTTGTTTCTAGATTGTGATAGTGTAAAATATTGATAAACCTATTATTTTACCATCGCCATATTTAAGGTATAGTTCCCATTTTCCCGGTACATTTATGTAGATCGGATTGACGATGACTGCTGTTAATTTGACTAGTCCATGTCTTGTCGCAGAAATGTAACATTTACAATCCTCGTGTTTCCGCTCTACGGGCTCTGGAAATCTTGGATTCATTAAAAACCCATCTATGTCACCAAGCCACTCTTTGTTTTCGCAAACATTTGGTCTGTCTGAAAATGAAGGAAATTGTAAATATGAACATTTTGTCTAATCGTTATACATTTGGTACAGGACTGCATTGTCATACAACAGGAAATATATGATTATTTAATAAATACATCTGTTTACATACTATAATTCTGGTGAAAGAATCGACGTCAAACTGAATCATTACCATAATATAAAAATCTCAGATACCAAAGTATAAATCAATAGGATATCCAGGACATAGATACAAATCCGGTAAAAATGGACAAACACGGACCTCTGGAAACCAAGAGGTGGGATCAGGTGCCATGGAGGAGTAAGCATCCCCTGTCGACCGGTCACACCCGCCGTGAGTCCACAGTCAAGTCCAATGAAACACGTGAGGAGTGTATCCTCGTCACAATTGGTACAGACGTCTCAACAACCCGCCAACGAAAAGGCAAATCAACATTTCACTTAGTGAAACAGAGTAGTCGCAAACAAGACTATTATACCGACCATAAAATTTACGGAACGTTGACATTAAACGCGGTTTTCGATATCCCTGTTTCAATAATTTGTCAGTAAGTAGTTTACCTCTGTATATGAAATCTTCATATGTTGTGCACGCCCTGGCATATCGGATCATTTGTGAAATATAAACTCCATATGCAGGTGACTGAGGGATATTACTACTTAAATGTGGAAAATTTACGATGGAAAAGCCGAAATCGTCGCTATTTCCCGTCTGTGTTTATATTAAGTAAAATGTCTAAGTATGAAGCATGTGTACTTGATTCTGTTGTATCTTTAATTTCTAGTTCGCTGGGATATATTGCATTGACATATGTATGAAAATTGTCATTATCAATTGACAAAACGTCGTCGATATATCTAAATGTCAAATAAAAGGACACCGCTAACTTTTTCTTCTTTTGATTCAGCAGTTTCTGAATGAAGTCTGCTTCGTATGAATAAAGGAACAGGTCTGCCAATAAAGGAGCACAATTGGTTCCCATAGCAATGCCGACAGTTTGTTGAAAGACCACGTCTCCGAACATTACAAATATATTGTCTATTAGAAATTCCAGCATGTTTTTTATATCAACTTCAGTATACTTATGTGTAGAATCAGAGTAGTGTTTGACGAAATAAGTATCCTGATAGCCAATCACTAGATATTTAAATTTTCGGGTACCTACAACAGATTATTTCAAGAGTTGGCAGCAGTAATTTATTCACTAAAAGAATGCGCTATTGTTAAAGAGACCATCAGCTGTGATTTCAGAAGTAAATTTTTCCCCTTGTAATACTTAGATATAAAATAACAAAAAAAAGAGATATACACAGGTATAACAATTCTTAAACTCCTACATGTTTATGAAAATTGCTTGAGAAACCCAGTATGGCAATTATTCACTTGCAAGTGATTAATTCAACTTTACTATTTGTATATGTATGCAACACTAGGCCTGACCTGATTTTCACGAACTATATAAAGGAGAGTAAGATGTTTAAGTCTGTGTATAGCTCTTATTTGTTATTATACATCATGCACAAGCAGTAAAAGAAGACAAAATGGAAATGTTTTTGGTAAACACAGGTTATGCCCCTTTGATATTTAATTCAATTTGTTTGTGGAATTCATGGGGAGTGAGAAATGTTGGAATGTTGTGGTTACTCCTCCATGATTCCTGATCCTACATCTGTGTTATATCATTATCATATAGTTGTCGTCGTCGTCATCGTCGTCGTTACAAGAAAGAATATATAGATAAACTTTGAATTTAGAAACTTGAACTTGAAATTAGATAATGTGTAATGTCGTCAATGTAAATATTACAAAACTGGAAGTGAATTTTGACACATTTCTGTTCACATGATCTGGGTACAAACTTTTCCGCTTGAACCAAACGGAATGAAATAACTAATAAGAAAAGTTTTATTTCATTGTACTTACTGTGTATACACTCATACATAATTTGCACAACTTTTGACATCATAGTCTCATTGCAGTTCCCATAAGTTTCCCCGTATTTTTTCAATAACTCTGGTCTGTATGTATACATTGCTCGGTATTTTCCATTAAATTGTTCATCAGTGGTATTTGTAAAAGTGTGACAAAAGGAGTTTAATGAATGGATGAAACATTCAGACGACTGGAAATCATAATAATCTGAAAACACCGTCTGACGTATGTAAATAATACTCTGGTCGTCACATTCAAGCGTCAGAGGTGTGTCCACTCTTGCACACTTCGAATACAGCATACCTGAAAAATATTTTAATTGCTGTATGTTATGTTATTATTTTATTAATCTATAGTAACTAGATGCAATATGATAATGAATGTAGAAGCAATATAGCAATTTTCTGATCCAGTTTACCCAGTAGTTCTATACCCAAAATGTCTGCCTCGTAAATTAACGGCGTCAACCAGAAATCATATCACCACACTTATCAACATTGGAATAAGACAAGACGCCTGATGGTTCTCAAGCATTTCAACCCCACAAATGATAAAAGACTGATTTGATGCAATAGTGAAGAGCATACCATTAAGTGTCTTGGTGGTGATAAGGTCAACGGTCACTTGAGTGAAATCCATGATTACAGGTGCATCAATGCTCTGTCACCTTCAGGGGGTTCTATGGGTTTACGCTTTATGAAGCTTACCATGAGGATAATTCCTGCTATTTAATTAAAACTTACCAATTAATTCTTAAAAAGAAGTTAAAAATGTGGCAAACGTATAATTCATATAGTCAGTATACTTGTGTGACTCGGACCTATCACCCAGTTGCCCTGTAACTTTATCACAGAGATCCTTAGATAATTAAACTGCATTCTATATTATTTGAAGCGCTTCCTTGTCGCTTGTTTATGAACATATTTTATTCTCATTTGCAAACTTTGTAGAAAATAGCCATACCATATTTCAAAGAAAATAGATTACGAGAAGATCTTAAAAGATATACCAAGTTTAGGTCCTTTTTGGTCCCAATTCACTCCCTATGAGTCCTTGTACCTTTTTATATAACATTTATGCGGGTTTACCTTGGAATACTTCCGGTCGAATGTGGTTAAAATTGTCCCACTGGTTCTTGTAAAATCAAAAATTCGTCAACGTTAACAACGGTGAAGCACGGTGATAGACGATAGCAATAGGTCATCATGACCCTTTGGAAAAGGTGACCTTAAACACGAAGGTTGAAATGCATAACCTTTTGTTATGAATTCAGAAGACATACATTAATGGCTATCTTACACAGATAATCGTTACCCTTTGAATGACCTTTATTACAAATCTCTACGCCATAATTGTCTGTCAGAAAAATTTACATTATTTAGATTGTTTTTAATTTTAGAGGCATTGTAATAAAAGTCTGTAATTCTATTATTGCGTATATTTTTTAAAATAATATACACTGACTTGCATCTACATACTAACGTCTAAGACAATCATGACTCTTTTTCTCCACTGCGCCTAGTTTGGGTATGCAATTTTGAAAACAATGCAATGAATGTTATTTTCAAAAGATGAATAAAATATCATAGAAAAAAAAATAAAAAATAGAATTAGATCATATTCTTTAAAAAGCACCTCCAAAATGCAGACTTTACGGCGATACCGTGTATCTTGTCAGGGCAGTACCCGACGTATTTTGTATGTCACAGCGTTATCCGACATATCTAGACACGTTGATATCCGACGTATCTTGTTACGGCGTTACCCAAAGTATCTAAAAACACAGTGATACACATTTATTTTCATACGACGTTATCCATGTATTTTCCCACGACGTTACCCGGCGTATATTTAAGGATTATTTATCATTTTTTGGAGTGCATCGAGTATAAATGCAATGGATTATAGAAGTGCTGCACATTGATTTTTTTTCCATATACTCGATGCATTCCCATGGAATTAAGGTTTATTTTCTTATTTTCATATCATTTTGAAAGAGACTAGTGATATGGAAAATTTTGAATAAGTGTCAGATTTGTTTTAAGCTATTTTAGAATATTAGTTTGCTTGGTAACCGGAAGGTTAAATGTGTCAGAAGAGAATTGAAAATGCAAATGGCCACGCCCATGAGTATGCTGTATAATGTATTTACAACTAATTTGCGTTTGAATTCTGATATATTATTAATGGGATATACTATAGAAAGTTTGAGTTTGACTCACAAGAAGTGAGGCAGCTGATATTCATTCATGACAACTGAAAGTAGCCATTTTATTTGACATTTTTTACCAATCAGCTGGGAACCATGATGACTGATTGGTACGTAACTTAAGTAAGTAAGCCTATTTCACACGACCCGATTTCACACGATGCGGTGACGAATTGTATCCAGTGAAGGCAAACATCAAGAGATGCTCGACAAAGTTGCACTAAGCCTTACTCTCTTTTTTCTGTTGTAACTACGAAGCGAACTTTCATTTCTGTGCCAGATTGTGGTCTGTGGTTCAGGTCATAACATCAAAACAAGACCTAGATATATCGCGATATGGGCCTGTAGGCTGTACAATGTGCTACAGATTTAGTCTCGTGTTTCCGAGTTCTTTCTGTTATTTTTATTTGTTTTGTGGTAGGCCTAATGTATGGTTTTTAAGATTAAATACATAAGAAATAAACACGTGATATTCTATTTTTTATTGATTCGTTCATGTATTCTTACGCAGAAAAGTAAAGCGGTTAATACTCGACGAACGCGACTGCATTTACAGAATATACAATATATCGCTCTATATACTTGCAATGAAGGGAAATGTATTCGGTATGTAAATATTTGTCTTACTTTTCATGTGACATTGTATATTGCAATTTGATACGGATTGTTTATTCAGATTCACAATTCATTTTCACCGTTGTCTCGTTACCGTACGTCACTCTAAGGTAATTAAAAATTCAAAAGTTTTCTCTGTAAACTCATTCAACCAGTCTCCAGCAGAAAGGAGTCCACAACCCTTCCCACATTTCTACCGCAGAGCTCTATCCTGCTCTGAAACATTTTTTTCTGGACTTGCCAATATATATATATATATATATATATATATATATATATATATATATATATATATATATATATATATATATATATATATATATATCTGTCTGTGCGTGTGTGTGTGTGTGTGTGTGTGTGTGTGTGTGTGTGTGTGTTGTGTGTGTGTGTGTGTTTCGTCATCATTTAAATTTAAAAATGACGGATAAAAGACAAAATCAACGAAACTGATTACCTGATACAGACGATTCTCCAAAGATTTTCCAAAACAAAATCATCCAGACTAATTTTGAAAGATTTCGTAATCTGTTCATTATGAACGGGCTTGTACCTCTATCTTCCTATCTGTCTTAAATTTCAAAATACGTGATCATTTAGGTTGTGTCCGTGTGAAGTATATAGATCTCTTCAATTTTAACTTTACTAAGTCGTATACCCGTAATAACTGTTTACATACATATTATGGTTTATTGTTCTGTTTCATTTTATTGATTTATATAACAGCTTGATTCTGACAAATTAACCAGCGATCGGACAATAAAATGATATAACTCTCCCATCCATTTCCTGTCTATACGCTCGTAGAATGTTTCCGAATTCCTTCACTATTTTGTATATATCGAATGGTCGTGGTCAATAACGACGGTATACTGGGTTGTGCACCAAGTCAGCACACATGATTTAGTTCAAACTTAAGGCGGCTCAAACCATTCGGCATTTGGCTAATTTGTAGAAGGCCGATGACGTCTTCCCGGGTACAGTATAACCGAGTTCTGTCTTCCACCAATAAAATCTGACCGGCACCCAATAACTAAAAAGAAAATGTCTGAGTTTAATGTTAAACACAATTATTACAAACGCCAAAGAGCATATACATACAAATATAAATAATATAATTATAAATAATGATGGAAACTATTGCTCATTTGAAGGAAACTAGATATATTTAAAGGGACATTAGTTGTGTGTACCCAAAACAATTATTTTTCTACTTTTTTCTACTTTTACTGCTTGAACTTGATGTACAATAATAAAAGCCATACAGCAGGCATAACAAATCTTATATTCCTATATATTTTGTGGAAATAAAGTCAGGTCTACTGCGGTATGCATATGCAAATAGTAAACAGGAAAATCACAAGTGTAACCAACAAAAATATTTATGACTTTGTTAATCATGAATAATGATTAAATATGTATTTCCTATTCCGTTAAATTCAGAAGTTTTACAAACAACTCTACATTCAACATGATAAAACGATGAGATGAACTAAATAAATTTGATGACTTTTTGTCTAGGTTGCATAATATGCATGTACTATAGTCAGCATTATTGTTTATTGAAGAAAACAAAAGGCCAGTTTACCTATATGTAAAATAAATACAACTGTGTTTTGTTTTTCAAAATAATTTCCTTTTTTACTACTTGATTGATTTAAGATAAAGAAAAAGAGATATACACAGGCATTGAAATTCTTAAATTCTTATATACTTTTGTGAAAATTGCTTGAGAAACCAAGGTTTGGCAATTATTCACTTGCAGTTGATTAATTCAACCTTAGTATTTACCATATACCTGACCTTATTTTCACTATATATATATATATATATATATATATATATATATATATATATATATATATATATATGTGTGTGTGTGTGTGTGTGTGTGTGTGTGTGTGTGTGTGTGTGTGTGGATTTTATGCCCTTGTATAGATTTTATTTGTTAATATATACCAAGTACAATCGTAAAAATAGATAAAAAAAATTATATTTGATTGTTTTATAAGTTTGTACATCGCAGGTTTGTAATGTAAATGTGATTTCAGAAACTTATGACGCATTTCGTCATGGACAAGACAAATCGAAAACAAATGGTTTTCGTTTTCAATACCTTGTTAACAATAAAGTAGGTATTGTTAACAGAGCTCGAAAATGTATATAGTTGGGAACAACGTGTGGTGTACATAATATGTAAAAATGAAAGAATAGTTTCCAGCAAGATATTGATATTTCCCAGCAATCGTCTTTGTTATTTTCAGATACTTCAGTCAAAACCGTCATATTCAGTAAAATACATAAATTTACAAACTGTGTGATTTTGTCTAAAATTAAATCAGTACAAAAAATCAAACTGCACATTTTCTGAAAGTGTGTTGCAAAATGGGTCGGACAGCAACTCGAGAATTATACAACATCAACTATCAGACAACTGGGAAAATTTTAAGGTCATAAGGTACCGATTGATTTTTAAATAATGCAGATAAAGGGAGATAACTCGAACTTTAAACACAATTTTCCAATACATTTACTTCTACATCTTCCGGGTTATTTTCACATAATTGTTTCTATATTTAGAAGAATGGAAAATACACCCGGGGTAGTTTCTATTTGATTATTTTATTCAAGTGAAAGACAGAATGTTGCACCAGGATAATTGGCTAAATTGTTTATTTCCATACTGATTTATGGTTTGAAGTAGCTGAAAAGAGGTAATTTTAAAAGATTCACTGTTAAGAATAACATGTGATTAGGCTTAAAATTTGACTCTAAGGGTCAACGCTTCAACTGATATGACCTCCATGTATATATATATACATAAGTGTGTGTGTGCATATGTGTGTATGTGTGTGTCTGTGTGTGTGTGTGTCTCTCTCTCTCTCTCTCTCTCTCTCTCTCTCTCTCTCTCTCTGTGAATATTTTGTTGATTCTTATTTTGTATAAACACTTATTTTGTAGAAAACTGTGGTAATGGAGAGGAGAAGAATCAGTCCAGCTTACGAAAAAAGTTTGAATGGCAACATACGCAAAATAAAAGACAACCTAGAGCCCTTCCGTATTTTGGACCATTTGGTCCAGGAGGGGTTGATAAATATAGAAGAAGCACAGGAACTTCGAGAAAAACGAATCAGAGATGAACAAATAAATTGTCTTCTACAAAAAATTCTGTTTTTTGGAGACAATTTCAGCGTGTTCCTGGATGCCTTAAAAAATAATAATTATGGCTATTTAGCACGTAGCATAGAGGAGACAGGTCAGAATGTTTTACTTTCATTTAATGTTAAATATTTTTTTTCTTATGTTATTAGTAGTGAGATCAAACTCACAGCTATATATTAACCTACAATGATTAATTGGGGAGAAACATTTTCAAAATATTACATAGAACCTCAGATTTGAATGATGCCATCATGGTCACGTACCACATTTTCTACCACAGTCGTCAGATCGACCAGCTTCTAGACGCGCGCGCGCGCGCGCGTGTGTGTGTGTGTGTGTGTATGTGTTTTTATATGTGTGATAATTTAATAATTGTACTAAAAAGTAAAAACATCAAGTTTTGTTTTGTTTGGTGTAACCCCTAGTAAATAAAAATGTAAAAACATCATATATGACTTTGAGTGCTAAATCCTTTCTGGTGATGTTTATGTCCCATAACTGTGGTTATCACCAAACGTACTAAAAACCACAAATTTAGACCAAAAAAATCCAGTAACTTAATGTATCTAAAAGAATCCAAAGTATTAGACACCATAGTTATACATACCTAATCAGTACACCCCGATCGTCAATAAAGAAACAACACATTGTTGCTTATCAATAAACAAAGCAAATACGAATAAAGTTTAAAATCATATTTTCAGTAAAAGTAAAACTGCAAAGTTCACTCTGTACACTGGAATATTGCACCATGGACCACACACGATACACTTGGCACACTTGAATTTTAACCACACACCATACACTTGGCACACTTGAATTAAGCCACACACCATACACTTGGCACACTTGAATTTTAACCACACACCATATACTTGGTACACTTGAATTAAACCACACACCATATACTTAGTACACTTGAATTTTAACCACACACCATACACTTGGCACACTTGAATTTTAACCACACACCATACACTTGGCACACTTGAATTAAACCAAACACCATACACTTGGCACACTTGAATTTTAACCACACACCATACACTTGACACACTTGAATTAAACCACACACCATACACTTGGCACACTTGAATTAAGCCACACACCATACACTTGGTACACTGGAATTAAACCACACACCATATACTTGGCACACTTGAATTAAACCAAACACCATACACTTGACACACTTGAATTAAACCTACACCATACACTTGGTACACTTGAATTAAACCACACACCATATACTTGACACACTTGAATTAGACCACACACCATATACTAGGCACACTTGAATTAGACCAAATTTGTACACAAGGCACACTGGGCAATACTTGGCACACTTGAATTAGACCACACACCATATACTTGGCACACTTGAATTAGATCAAATTTGTACACAAGGCATACTGGGCATAATTGAATTAAATTGTGGTCCATACACCGTACACTAGGCACACTTGAATTAGTCCTCACACCGCAAATTAGGCACACTTGAATTAGTCCTCACACCGTAAACCAGGCACACTTGAATTAGTCCTCACACCGTAAACTAGGTACACTTGAATTAGTCCTCACACCGTAAACCATGCACACTTGAATTAGTCCTCACACCGTAAACTAGGCACACTTGAATTAGTCCTCACACCGTACACTAGGCACGTTGGAATTACATCATGGTCTATACACCGTACACTAGGCACACTTGAATTAGACCTCACACCGTACACTAGGCACACTGGAATTACATCATGGTCTATGCACCGTGCACTACGCACACTTGAATTAGTCCTCACGCCGTACACTAGGCAAATTGGAATTACATCATGGTCTATGCACCGTACACTAGGCACACTCTATGTATTAGTTTGAAAGACGTAGAAACGAGATAACAAACATAAACTTATTGAATAAAACACTCCACCTGTTTAATCAGTAATAGTACACTTTCACCAATGCCCAAAATAGAGTGGTCTTAACAATAGAAAAGAGCAAACCATCTCGATTTTAAGAAGTATGTCTGTATGTTCACCACTAAACTGCTTAGTAAATTGTCGTCTTCTTTGATAAAAACAGCATTAAAACAATTAATAACAAAATATTGATACAAGTTATATAAACACAATTATAAACAATCGGTTACTAGCAAATAGTCCACAACATCATACACTATAGGCCTATACATTAACTGAAAAATACGTAAGACTACAGGCACAGAATAAAAGCAAACTTCACAGTTCAGAGAAATGTTTTAATATAAACACTACATACCTCAGAAGCTAAGAGTTCTTAGGTAAACGTCTAACCAAGGAGGCATCTGAGGTATGTAGTCTTTACATTGGAACATTTTTCTGAACTGTGGATTTTACGTCGTGAAGTCCAAATAATACTGCCCGACTAGCATTACTGAAAACGTGCTTTTATACAGGTATTTGATTGAAAAGCATGGATAATGCGGAGTTTTTAACTGAAAATAGTGTCAGCAGAGTTTAAATTATTATATATAAAATACCTGTTACGTGAATCACGGTATTAATTCTTATGAATACTGTCACTAAAAAAATTCATACATTATCTACAACAAAATATAAGCAGGAATTCTATTTGGCAATTATTATCATCATTATAATCAGCATTTCCATTCATTTTAGTAACGGAAGATTTT
>BROG01000764.1:147500-334235 GCA_030159075.1 Atrina japonica | reverse complement strand
CCGGCGGGACTCGAACTCACGACCCAGAGTAGAGCGCGCTACCGACTGAGCCAGGCCGGCCCTCAATATTGATGATTATTTCCAAAAGAAAAATTGGTATCATATAAGGCCAAATAATTAATTTAAATGTACGGTGTATCGCCATATCCGTCTAAGAGTACCCACTGTAAAAATGAATATTGTAGCTTTGAGATGTTTAGAATTTAAGTGGTGCTATATAAGTGAAATATTACGTTGAGCTCAAAATATCATAAACATCAAAATACTAAAGTTGTAATGCTCGAGACGATCGTTTCTGCCAATTAGACTTCATCAGTTGAGCTCCGATTTATAAAAGATGCATATTTTCTAAAAAGAAAGTGGTATCACCGAGATAAAGTCTAATTGACAGAAACGATTGTCTTGAGCATGACTTTGGTATTATGTTTATAATATTTAGTATAACTAATCGGCTGCTACCGAATGCCAGACGTATAAGAATGCCCCCCCCCCTTTTCACCAGCCATTTATCGGTTTTACAGTGTTGTATCAGAATGGTTAAATACCTTAATTCCTAAAGTCGTATTCGCAAAGTAGGGACAATTTTTGCAAAAAAAGATATTTGATGGGTTTCATTTATTGCCCTCTTGATCCATTTACCTTTAAAATCATGGGTAAATATGTAAGGTCTGACATAAACCATACGTAACCATCAATGTTTATAGGATTTCTAGGACTTTTCCAATTTTTTAATTCCAAATATGTATATCCAAATAGTAAGGATTCCAAATCTTTTGTAAAATATTCTCCGTCCGATTTTGAGGTGTACTGGAAAGTTTTGGCAGTAAAATTCCCTAAACTACAGTTGTGTGATCGCCTATGCTAAGCAAACGCTTTGACCATGATTTTATCAGGTGAACTTTCACTTTCCACTAGTTTGGTCTTCCATGCCAGATAAAGATACCGAAAAATTAATACCTAACATATTAAAAGAATCTGAAAACAATTTTAAATATATATAATATATAGATATACAAATAGATATTCGAAACTCCAAGTTACTAGACAAATTAGATATAATAACTGTCTCAACATGAGGAACAATTGCGAATCCCAAACGGGATGAGGCCAGGTGTCCGGGAGGAGTTAGCATCCCCTGTAAGCACGCTACACCCGTTGCAAATGTTCCATGAAGTTCGGTGTAAAGGTCAAGCTCGGTGAAAAGGTCATCAGTCTGTATTATGTCTGACTGGCGACAGAGAGCCACTGTTGCTTAGTTTTCCTATTATTCCACACACTGTTTTTATTCGTTTTATTCGTTTCTCTTCAATACTATATTTACATCTCCTTCGGTCTCTCCTCATGTTGAGCCGGCCTGGCTCAGTCGGTGGCGCGCTTGACTCTTGATCGTGAGGTTGGTTTCCTGTATTGCGGATGAGACAGTAAAAACCGAGGTCCCGTGTCACAGTTGGTGTCGGCACGTTAAAGAACCCTCACTGCTCAATGGCCGTAAGTGTCGAGCATAGGCCAACATTTGAAGCCCTTCACTGGCATTTGGTGACGTCTCTATATGAGTGAAAGATTCTTGAGTGGGGCGTTAAACAACAATAAACAAACAAACAAACTTTCCTCATGTTAGTCTCAACTTCTTTATCTTCCTCTGTGTACTGTACTCTCAGTCTGTCTCTCATTCTATCTAATTTGCAGTTCTCTACTTTCTTCTTTATCTCTTTACGGTCTTCTACTAATTGCCACGAGTCTTTCCTAATCCATGATTTTTGTCCTCTCTTCTATAATCAATCCTAATATAAATCCTCTTTAACCACATTGTTGTATGTGCCATCGAGATGCATTCATAATTTTTTCCACGTCCTCCTCTCCTGGGGCCTGTTTTGCGATAGGCCGTAGGTCGTAGACTTAGGCTTAAGGTCACATTTACGACTCGTGACCTTTTTACAAAGATTTAGAACTCGATAAAAAAATCATAAACTATCAAGATGTAATTTGAAAATGTGCAAGTATGCTTTAATATTTAGGATATGTTAGCGTTGATAAAACGGTCTTAAGTTTTGTCTTAAGGTCAATAAACTTAAGACCTAGGACATAGGACTTACGACTTCTTGATAACATGTGTTTTTTCTTCAACCTCAAATCTGTTCTACAAGGAGAATGCTTTCCTATCCTCATTTCTGAATAATTTTACAATGTCGTACATTGTATCTTCCTTTCTTATCGCCTTCTTCTTACTCTTCTTCAAGTTCTACACCTTACAAGCTCATGGTCGCTTGCTGCATCCGCACCTCGCATTGCTCTAGTGTCCAACACTTATGCTCGATTTCGCTTTGACAACGATACGTTGTCTATTTGATTCTCAATTATACCGTTCGGAGCGTGCCACGTTAGCTTATGTTTAGCTTATGTCAAAATAATGTCCCCGTCACCACCAATCTATTCACTTCACATAAGTTCACAAACCATTCACCATTGTCAATCATCACACCTACTCCTTCCCGACCGATGTCACTTTCATATCCTGTATTTTCCGCCCCCACTTTTGCATTGAATTCACCTATCACTAAGCATCACGTCATGCTTTGGTGTCGTTTCTATCATCGCTTACAATTTCCCCGTGACTTTTATTTTCGAATCGTCACTTTAGTTGGCGAGTATACTTGGATCACTGCTGTGATTGCAATACTGTATATTCTCCGATTCACATAAGATGGCGGGGCGGAGTAACCTTTTGATTATCATACGAATGATTCTACTCACTTTTCGGCTATGACAAGCGGCACGGGAAAAACGTTATATTCATCACTGGATAGTCTCGTATGTACGGTGACAAGCGGCCTGGCTCAGTCGGTAGCGCGCTCGACTCTGGATCTTGAGGTCGTGAGTTCGAGTCCCGCCGGCGACAGGTAAAAACTGGAGGTCCCGTGTCACAATAGGTGTCGGCACGTTAAAGAACCCTCACTGCTCAATGGCCGTAAGTGCCGAGCATAGGCCAAAATTTGAAGCCCTTCACCGGCATTTGGTGACGTCTCCATATGAGTGAAATATTCTTGAGTGGGACGTTAAACAACAATAAACAAAACAAACAAAATGGTGACAAGCAGGAACGATCACTCCAGTCAGTGTAATTTTAATCTTATGCTTTATTACCTAAAATTTAAACTCGTCAAGGTCAAGAAAGTGTTCACAAGACTCCACCCCGCCGTGTTATATGGATTTTACTATACCTTGGAAATGTTCGCCCCTGGTTATTTTCGCCTCTTTTACGAGAGAAAACATATTCACTCTACCTTAAATTAGCCCTTTATCACCAGTCTCATTGCTTGCATGTATGTCTGTGCTTCGATTACATGTGTTTAGCTAGAAAATATCTCTATCATTTTAACTTCACCTTCTCATCTAAGGGCGAAAATGGCGAAAATTGAACAGGAGCGAAAAATTACGTAGTATTCAGTAAATCTTGAAAGGAATCTTGTTGTAACTATCCTTTCTTCACCCTACGGGTGTTTTTGTTGCATTTGTGGCTACGTCTTCCTGTTGTAGCCCATCTCTAGAGTGTTATTTGACTTTTCAACTTTGCACTTTGGTATTTCCTGTTGCAGGCCACCTCACTTCACTTGAGCATCTAGAAAGTCAATCCAATTCAGTATTGTTCCATTTCCCTGTCTATTTGTGCTGGTTTCCTTGTCTCATACATGGTCCTAATGTTTAAGCATATTATGTACACACAGTAAAAATCCATATACTAGCAACCTGAAGGGGTGGAATCTTGTGAGCCGTTTCTTGACATGGACGAGTTTATATTTAGGTAAGAAAGCATTAAGATAACACTGACTAGAGTCATTGTTCCTACTTGTCATCATACATAAGAAATTATCCAGGGAAGAAATAAAACGTTTCAAGACTTATTTACGACTAACAATAATTGTACATATGCCGAGAAATGCCTACCGTCTCAAATAGATTCTGCCAGCTAGTCATATGCCACACTGCCTACCGTCTCAAATAGGTTCTGCCACTATGTCATATGCCACACTTTCTCGCGAATGACAGTGGAAAGAGGCGAGTCTCCAGCGCCTTTTAATAACTGGATCCTGTGACTAAAGGAAGGGCAGGTACATTCTAAGATAACCAATTTATTGAGGGAAACTAGTTTTGTTAAGTTTGAAGTTATGAAAGGCAAATTTATTGGCAGACAACTCTGGTTTCAGTTTTGGTTTCTGGTTTAAACATTGTTTGAAAGTACTTTCTTTAGGTTTGCAATTATGCAGTAAATGACTGTTCCCTCTTTGCCGCCATATTTGCACTGCATGTAAACCATTGGAACCACCTCCAGAGGTAGTTTGAAACTATTAGAACGAATCTAGTTTCAAACCAGTTTGGTGCAATAAATGAAAGGTTTACCAAACTATTTTTAAGCCAGAACCAGTTTATAGACGACCAATTCACAGGTTTGCGTTTTTAAAATGACCGACATATTAGAAATTGCTATGTATTCCTCCAGGTTTAGTGTATATTTTGTCGAATTTTACTGTATCCGAAACACTATTTAACCTTTAA
Organism: Atrina japonica; assembly: GCA_030159075.1. Classification (NCBI taxonomy): domain Eukaryota; kingdom Metazoa; phylum Mollusca; class Bivalvia; order Pterioida; family Pinnidae; genus Atrina; species Atrina japonica. The sequence goes on along the minus strand of BROG01000764.1, from coordinate 329,684 downwards.
TGAAGCATGGTTTTAAAACTTTATTAATAAAACAAGAGTGTAGCAATAAGTTATTCACCTGGTTCATTACTGCTGCGCCTTAACCGCCATCTTTGCATGCTTCGGACTTCATGCCTACCACTACAACTACCTCCAGAGGTAGTTCGGTCGGTTTCCCGAACTACATGTTGTTTGAAACTGTTAGTGATAAAAGATCAAAAAGACACTTATTTCAAACATGTTTGGCCCAATAAATGAAAGGTTTATCAAACTATCCATCAACCAGAACCAATTTATAGAACGATAAATTCACCCTGAGTTTTATCCCTTTGTTTCACCAGGTAACAACCTGGGCCCCGAAGTCGCCAAATTGACTCAATACTCAAGCTCAACATTTATTTTATTATTTCCACTGTAGTCTTTTTGAACCTCACTGAATAGGGAATACATTTAATCCTTTCACCCCTAAGTATTTAAAATGTATGCTCTTTTCTATTGTTTGAGACAAGTCCATTATGGTCTGTAGTGTTGACAGGGTTAATATTATTTATCATCATTCGCATAAAACATTAGGTAATACTTATAATTTTCCTGTAAAAATGAATAAATACGGTACTACAAATCTGAGTGCGATCTCAAACAATTTTTTAAATATTTCTGAATTTTTCTTCAAGTGAGCAATGGTTTTCATCATTATTTACCATTGCATGCCATCAATATGCAAATATGACCATTTGTAGCATATTTCTTTTTTGTTGGTGTTTTACCTTGAAATCGTGAAAAGTTAGTTGAGTTTGAGCTTTGAGTAAATTTGGTGACTTGGAGTCAGAGCAGGGGCGGATCTAGGATTTTTTTAAAGGGGGAGGGGGGTGAGAATTTTTATTATTACGAAATGCGAGCGCCGAAGGTGCGTGCCCTCTCTCAAATAGGTCTCAGGTGAGAGCAAATTCAGTTACAACGTTATCGGTAAGAGATCGGTCTTCACTACTATTTCCCTCGTTACGGGATCCTGATGTTAACCTAATCGTCATTTCGATACTTTTTATTATAGAAAATCCGAAATATTAGTGTTTTTGCATGAGTAAAAAAGTATCTTTTATCCGGGCTCCGGTAATTAAAATTTTAATCCAAAAAGAACGGTTTCCCCTTTTATAAACCCTTCATTCAAGAAATGCTTAGATAAGTCAATGGACAGTGACGATAAATAGAAATAGGGGCCTACTAGAACTAGGAGATCACGTCTGACCATACTACAGTTTTACCAGGTCACCAGAGTCGCTCAGGTGACCTTAAGCCATTGGTGTTCGTCGGTCGAAGTCCGTCGTCCGTAAATAACTGGTCATTTTCAACTTCTTGAAAACTACTGCAGTGGCATAAGAAGCAAATCAAAAGTGTGTGTGGTTTTTTTTTTTGGGGGGGGGGGGGGGGGGGGCAACATTATTTTGATGAAAATGTTTTTTTTTCCTGGTAAAAAAAATGTTTTCACATGCGTTTTGATTATGCAATAAACATATACAACAGTGGCGGATCTAGAATTTTTTAAAAGGGGGGTTGCGTTTGAGGCTGGTGGCACAGAAAAAAAATATACTTGTGTCATTTGCTAACTTTTAAATTGGAAATTTAAAAGTGAACACATGACTACTAAATTTCCAATTTAAAAGTTAGGAAATGACACTTGTTTATAGCTGTTTCGTAGTGCATACCTCGTCAAAAGCAGAGGTGCCGTAGGGTTTAAAATGGAGTGCAAAATGAAAATATATTCGCAGAGCGGAGCGCGGCGCGAAAATATTTGGAAAATTGTTTGTAATTTTCCGACTTTATATAGAAAAATAAAAGGTTTACACCTATTTTATCAACTTTAGGGGGCACGCTCTCCCATGTCACTGCACATAATTGTGAGACATCAGATATATCCTGTTGAGCTAGAGATCAGTAAGACGACAGAGAGCAACAATCTCTGTTCTAAGCTACATTTACTCCTGTCGATTGGAAAGGACGGTTAACTTCACATCTCTCTTTATGACAAACGCGACGATTTCAATTTCCATATCATGAACTTCCCGTTTCTAAGTACTAATATTCCACCTTCTGTCTATGGCGTTTTCATTTCACAACTAACTCGTTATGCCAGGGCTATGGGGCGCCGTTTACTTTTTAATACCAGTTAGTGATATCACTCTTTCGAATAGGTGATATCACTTTTTCGAATAGGTGATATCACTCATACGAATGAGTGATATCACCTACTTTTTAATACCAGTTAGTGATATCATTCTTTCGAATATGTGATATCACTTATTCAATAAGTGATATCACCTATTCGATATCACCCATTGGAATACCGAATAAATGATATCACCTATTCGAATAAGTGATATCTCCTATTTGAAAGAGTGATATCACTTATACGAATAAGTGATATCACCTATTCGTATAAGTGATATAACTTTTTCGATTAGGTGATATCACTCTTTCAAATAGGAGATATCATTTTGTACGTTTTTATAGGTGATATCACCTATTCGTATAAGTGATATCACCTATTCGAATAAGTGATATCACTCATTCGAATAAGTCATATCACTTATTTAAATTTGGAAACAGTAAAAACCTTACGCCCCCTATTTCTTCCATGCATGTAGATCTGCAGTGAATATCACTAGGCCTATATCTATAGGAGAACAAAGCGCAAAGGACGATATAACGGTATGGTGATAAAGGCGCAGCGCTGCAGAATAGGAATCATCTCCCGTGTCTGTTTTGGACGGAGTTCAGCATTCAAAGCAGACAGAGCCACCGAAACCATACCGCCGACTCCTGCTATTTTGAACTAGGGTCCGATTTCCGCACAAAATTGTTTTAAAAGTGGTTGAAGTTAAAACACCTTTTATAATTCTTTGGACCAAATGTAAGGAAACAAAAAATAAATAATTTATAATGCCCAAGATGACAAAAGTCATATTTTTGTTAGACCCAGGAATATATTTTATTTTTGTGTAGGGAGCATTCATTGGCATTGATTCATAAGTGATATCACCTATTCGAATAATCTTTAATTTCAAAAGCCCTGAAAGTTAATTATCACATTGCGACTCGTTTTTATCCTGACCAAATAGGACTATTGCATGAAATTGACAGACTTATCATTTACCCAAAATAAACTGAGTTTCAGCAAACACAAATGCATGAACATGAAGAAGGGGTCCAGATTTTTTTTTTTTATTTCTAAAAGCTGTGGGATTTCAGACTTGTTGATAATATAGAAAACAATATATTTGAAAAAAGTTGGGCGCCCACTATCCCTGCCCCACCGGTTCCTACGCCTTTGTACTGTGCCAGCCTTGTACAATTTTGTAAAGAAGATATATTAGGGTAAGGGGAACACTAATTGTGAATTTCGTGATCCTGGTGCCCCTATAGTTACAGCGGCAACGAAGAAGGTATTTTACTAAGTGGTGTTTTCAGAAGGGAGAAATCAAAAGAGTTAAATGTATTCTCCGTGCCGCTGTAACTAGGTATCCCTGGGTCCTCAAGGTGTGGTCAAAACTCATCCACGTCCATGTGGCAAATCGTCTCATGTGACCATCAAGGCCCGTTGGGCCTCTTGTTTAAAATTATATATTCAATGAAACATATATATACCTTATTAGATATATATATATATATATATATATATATATATATATATATATATATATATATATATATATATATATATATATATATATATATATATATACATACATACATACATACATACATACATACATATATACCATAGGCGTCGGAAGCAAATTGAAAGTGGGGGGGCTAAACCAACTTAAAACACACACACACACCAGAAGTGGGGGGCTAAACCAACTTAAAAACACACACACGCCAGAAACGTCTTGGGGGCTAAGCCCCAATTTTCAACACCTATGCCTATCTTTGCAAAAAAGTGGGGGGGGGGGGGCTAAGCCCCCCCTAGCCCCCCCCCCCCCGGCTCAGACGCCTATGTATACATACACAACATATGTACATGTAAAAGAAGTTCACAGTTCAGTGGACAGCAGTGGAATGAAAGAATGCCTGTCGGAAGCAGGAGGGGGGGCTTCAAGCTCCTCACCACAATGATTTGACATTGCATGGTTCAAATTGTATTGTCATTACACACAAATAGTTTCTTGTCGTCTGCAATAAGATAATAAATAAAATGAAATAAATTGTTTTTATGTAACCCCTCATATGATATCCGTTCCGACGGGCCTGCTGAAGAACGAATAATTAGTAATAATATTTTTATTATAAATAGGAGAATACAATCTCCCTCATGCCATCGCTTATTTATCATACATGTATATCTTTACGATTAAAATCTTATTTCAGTGAAAAGGAATGTAATTTCCTCGTTTCTATTTAAATATCCTACCCAAGAACCCATGTTTTAAAATATGTAATAATTGTTTTTAATAAGATAATTTTTTATGAGCGATATATAAAAGGTCTTATATAAAAAGTCCGACAGGCTCTCTTTATAGATAAAAAAAATGAATCTTCAAATCCCATGATGGTAAAAATTTAGTTATGAAAAAGAAATGCTTTAAAATTATTTGTCTCCTTCGTCCTGAGAGAGAGAGAGAGAGAGAGAGAGAGAGAGAGAGAGAGAGAGAGAGAGAGAGAGAGAGAGAGAGAGAGAGAGAGAGAGAGAGAGAGAGAGAGATATTCTGATCTGCTAATATCCCGGTGTCACGAAATTTCGCAAAGTTAAAAATGTACAGAATCACAGAGTCCATTCTCTATGGATTAAGGGATGCATGCTTACTAAGTTGGATCAATAGAATCGCATGTCATTTCAAATCCATTTAATTTAGACGTATATTAGGTTCACATGCAGACTATCTAGTCAGAACGTACGTATTTAATTCTCCTTACATGTGAAATATCAGTCCGTGTATGTGGTGGAAACTTGGCGACAAAAATGCACTAAGTCTAATTACAAATTATTATTTAGTCTTTATAAAATTCCCCTAGGTAACCTCAATACGCCAGCTTCCTTTCAAATCGATACCACTCGCAACCTGATTGCGCGTGGGCGGTAGCTGGTGTTGTGCGCGCGGTAGCTCTTCAGTTGGGAGATCAGAAAGGACGAAACTACACTTCATCTCTCTGGCAGTTTTTATATATAATTTTTCCCCGGAATTATATTTGGAAAAAGTAACATTATCTTGCGTCAAAGAATAGAAGGTATGTTGGAATCAAATTTATATATGATTACAAGTTTGAAAAAAAATGATGCAAGAGAGTTTGCTTACACAGACAAAATATTGTCGACCTCGTTAAGTCTTAAACGATATTATTGGATAATAATTGTTTATAACTAGGAGAACGGATCCGTGACGGACTTGCTATGGAATCACTGTTGTTGTCGTTCAGTCTGAAGGGTTTATGTACTGAATTAGGTCAAATCAGTCTCGAACATTTTATTTGCCCGGTGTGATACTTTCTGAATATACCTTTAGATATAATATACAGAAAACGTGAAGGAGTTTTGAGATGTGAGAAATTAATTAATTCCGTATGTCAAATGATTTTTTTTTCTTCCCGCATGACTTATCGAGTTTATCTAGTAATGCAAATGGGAATTTTTACCGTCGTAATGAGAGTATATAATTACATTTAGATAATGGAAGTATGCATCATAGCGCTGATATTAAAAATTAAATAAATTAGAAATAATTAAATTGATGAATAAATAAATAAAATTTCCGTCGTTATTTAAGAAAACTGGAAGGTATTATTACAACTTGAACAACTAGGCCTACATGTACTTTTAGTTAACAAATGGAGAGCAGATCTAGACACTGTGATTTTGTATTCATAAAAAACATACAAAGGTATAAATATGGATCATTTATTCAGAGAAATGGAGATATCAAATTTAGTTGGGAGATATTTTTAAGATCCAGTTTGAGGATTAACATTTTCAGCTAGAAGTGTAGTTTACACTTATTTATGCGATTAGGTCATTTTCTTCAGTCTAAGATTTCAAATTTAAATAAGAAATTGTAAAATAAGTATTCTTTCATTTGAAACAGCGAACTCTTAGGCCTAGAGAAATTCTAGTTACAAGTGCAATGAAGAAGGTATTTTACTATTTTTATTTTTCTGTAAAAAATAAAAAAATAGTAAAATACCCTCTTTGTTGCAGCTGTAACTAAGAGAAATTCCAGCAATATTTGTATGCTTTTCTAGATGCTTAATTTGTCAAGTCCTATAAAATCAAATTCAGACTCACCAATTATATATGCAAGTCAATAAATATACAGTAAAACCTGCTATAGCAACCACCTCTATATAAGGATCACCTGTCTATAAAGGCCAGTTTTGAAAAGTCCCTTGACTGCATATTTCAACTAAATTGAACCTGTGTATAAGGGTCACCTGCATATGAAGGCCAATATTTTCTGGTCCCTTGGGTGACCCCTATATACAGGTTTTACTGTATTTATTGACAGTATGGCCCAATTTCACAAAATTGGTGCAATTAATTACGGAGTTATTATTGCAAGTAAAAAATGTATTGATTCATCAGGGGTAGAGCTAGACCAAATTTTCTGCCCAGATTTTAAGCGATTCGGCCTAGGGTAGTAGAGCCTAAGGTTTTTATCCAGGGGTCGCCTGGACCCCTAAGATTTAAAATCTATTAGCTCAGCTCAAATTTCAGGGGCCAATTATTTTTTTTTTCAATTCAAGATAAGTTCAGACCTCTGCTTAGAAAATCATCTACAAATAATGACAATGAAAGAAAATTTCTTACAGTTTTCCTTTAATGATTGTCTTTTTTTTTTTTTTACAAAATAGTATAGAAACATTTTGTGCCAAACACTAATATGACTAATAGCAGAATCTTTGATCTACTGACTACATGTATGAAAAACTCATACAAAAATCTAATGAAAGTAATATACAGTAAAACCTGCTATAGCAGCCACCTACATGTATATAAGGATCACCTGTCTATAAAGGCCAGTTTTGAAAAGTCCCTTGACTGCATACTTCAACTAAATTGAACCTGTGTATAAGGGTCACCTGCATATAAAGGCCAATATTTTCTGGTCCCTTGGGTGGCCCCTATATACAGGTTTTACTGTAGTTTAGTAAATATCAGTAAAAGGAAGACCTACAAATGGATGACATGAATGGTACTGTTATGATAGATATACCTACAGACATGATGATAAGTGATATTTTATGGTAATTTTTTAGAAATTTGTGGTTTGAACAAAAACGACAGAAGATTTTAGGACAGAGTTTGGTGGTTGTGGGACTGGAAATTAGGAAAGTATGGTTGAATTTGTTTAGGGAATAGGTCACAGTTTGCTGAATTGTGTGATGTGTAATGCCAGTGTGTATATCAGTTTAAAATACAGAGGATTAAATACACTGAACTACATATATATACACCTACACACAGGTGTCATCAACTTTCAACAACTTCTGCTCGCCACCAGGGCAACTTCCAAAGGAAATCCATGCACCCAGCATGAAAACAACTTTCTCGCCATGGATGATTTCTATCCCTGCACTTACACCCCTTTGAATTCTGACTGAACTTTTCCATTAATGTAATTGGATGGTCTAAATGTGGTTTTAGGGGTTAATGAGTTAAGTAGCAGTTTGCTGTGTACTACATGTAACAGTTACATACATGTGTAGTATGTAATGTATATTATATATAATGTATACTATTTATGTTTACTTATACAATGTATGTATAAATGTATACGCAATGTACATACATGTATACATGTATATATCAGAGTTTTGGAAATTTTCTGGTCTTACTAGAAAATCCGTTAAATTTGACGAAAGTCCGGTGAAATTTATCTGATAACTGGTCCAAATGACCAGTAATTTTCCAATTCATTTCAATTGTGTATATATGCAGACCAGTAAAAAAATTTCTTTGACCAGTGAAATTCCTTTATTCCACTGGTCCGATTGACCAGTAATTTTTTTTTTTTTATTTCAAAATGTCTGATATATAGTCTAGGTCTATGATATATAATAATATATACATTGTACATGTTCATAAATGTATACTAGTGTACATAAGTGACATTAAATGTACAGTGAAACCTGTATATAGGGGCCACCCAAGGGACCAGAAAATATTGGCCTTTATGTGCAGGTGACCCTTATACACAGGTTCAATTTAGTTGAAGTATGCAGTAAAGGGACTTTTCAAAACTGGCCTTTATAGACAGGTGATCCTTATATAGAGGTGGCCGTTATAGCAGGTTTTACTGTATATACAAAGTACATACATGTAGATATACAATGTACTTCTACATGGAGTCTAGGTCAGTAGCTGACCAGTGTAAATTACAGCACCTCCAAAGCTGTATTGTTTGTTTGTTTATTGTTGTTTAACGTCCCACTCAAGAATCTTTCACTCATATGGAGACGTCACTAAATGCCGGTAAAGGGCTTCAAATTTTGGCCTATGCTCGACACCTATGGCCATTGAGCAGTGAGGGTTCTTTAACGTGCAGACACTCACTGTGACACGGGACCTCGGTTTTTACTGTCTCAGTCCGAAGGACAGGAGCGTATCCGGGTTGTCCAAAGCTGTACAATGTAGTACTGGAATAAAAATAAATTAAAATAAATCTGAGATCGATCTCAGAAAATAATACTGTTCTTAAACTTCATCTGCATGTCCCATCAAAGTCTCACCAGAGAGGTTACATTTTGTAGGGTTTTGGTGTTTATGATTCATTTGATTTTTGTAGGATTGGGAAACGGTTAGAGTAATAGAGGATGACAACAGACTCATAATTCCTGATATTAAGAGATTTCTGTTTGTTTGTTTTCTAATTTCAAGAATACAAGAGCAGCAGACATTAAACATAGAATTCATGTAGGTTGGCCTTATTGATAAAAGAATGCTTTTTGTTCTCATTACTTTGTGGACATACATTATACGACACTGATACGTGTGCATGTATATACAGTAAATCCTGTTTTAGCAACCACCTGTGTATAAAGACCACCCGGTCACAAAGACTGTTTTTTGCTGTCCCCAATAGTACCATTTATGTACAAATCAACCTCTAATATGTATAAAGATCACTTCCCTATAAAGACTGCTTTTGTTGTGGCCCATGGGGAGGTCTTTATGTACAAGTTTCACTGTAGATGGAAAAAGAACAAAATAAATTGGCACAATTGTACTACACATATAGCAAGATCAGCCACTCCTTCAATGTAAATCATTTTGGTGATTATTTATATTTACGCCTTTTTCCTGATTTAGGTTTCCTGGGTGTGATCTGATTAAAATAATCGACCTAGCAACACACTGTTTCATGTCCTCATAAGCTTAACATGGGCCTAACAGGGATTTTTCTGCACATGCAATGTACTTATTGTACGGAGCCGAAATAAGGCCCCAATGCAAAAACAATGTGGTCAAAATTTCCCAATCCAAGTCATATGAGTTATTATATTGAATTGGAAGAGATTCTTGCATTTTCACATGCAGTGGAGTCTTGTTATATTGAAACAAACAGGACCACCCCTATTACCTCGAGATATCGGAATTCGAGATAACCGAAATTTTTAATTGATATATTATTATATCTTTAAAAATCGGGACTGGACTTTCAATTTTGACATATCCGGAATTTAAACTCAACCGATTTGACATATCTGGAATTTCAACTCAACCGATTTCGACATAATGAGATTCCATTTTTGTATATTTCTAGATTTTCCAGTTTCAAAAAATATTGCCAAAATTCCCAATTCGAAAAGCCCAGGCCCTATTCCCAAAAAAAATCCTTGTAGCTTACACGGGGTTGATATTTGGCTCTACTCCCAATGCAATGTTCATGTACATCTGCTTTTTTCCAATAACATGTATTTGTGCAAATTTAAATTTGTGTAGGGGGAAATGCATTTTAAAGAGAGATTCCATTACATTAAGAGAATTAAAGATACAATGTATATATGTCATAAGCGTCGGAAGCAAATTGAAAGTGGGGGGGGGGGGGGCTAAACCAACTTAAAACACACACACATGCCAGAAACACCTATGTCTATCTTTGCTAAAAAAGTGTGTGTGTGTGGGGGGGGGGGGGGGGGGGGGCTAAGCCCCCCCCCTAGCCCCCTGGTTCTGACGCCTATGTATGTTCATGATGTATATGTAGATACATGTACATGTATGTGTAAATTTCTTTTTTCTAAATTATAACTTCCAAATGTGTCACCAATGGCATTTTCCCCAAATCAGCCGAGAAAGGCCCACAAAAAAATACAGTGCACATACATGTACATGTATCTGTATAGTAGTGTATACATTTAGGGAAAACATTACTGTGTACCTAATTTAAACAAAATTTAATTTAAAGCATGGAATAAGTTTAAATTTTTACAGGCGCTGTGACAGAATAATCACTTTCAAATGTCAACTAAAGCGAATTTTTCACTTTGTACAATGTACATGTAATGTAAGGGGGAAAATAATCACATAACTCTAGATCTATGTCCATATACTTGATGCAACGGTAAATTTAATTTTCTGTTTCGGCAGTTTTCCTTATCAAATCATGTACAATGTAGGTCTAAAAGTTACAATGAAACTTCCTGATCCAAGTATTATAGATTAGGAACATTTACATGTATAGGCATTTCCATACTCTTTTGGGAATGGGGCCTTGGCCTTTTGAATTCGGAATTTTAGCAAAGTTTTGTAGAAATTAGGAAATCTAAAACTACATGAAACTATGTGAAAATGCAAGAATCTCTTCAAATTCAGTCATTTGACTTCAGTTGGGAAATTCTGACTGAAAATTGCATTGTTTTTTTTCATTGGGTATTGGGCCTTATTTCAGCCCCCATGATTGGGTGGAAAATTCCCGATGTACATATGTAAATATAAAGTACATGCATATATGTTAATAAATCTTTTGGGGTTAAGACTTTTAAGGAACTGTAAACTGTTCCTGTTTATTTAGTGGTTTTCACCATAACAATGCAGAAATACACCTGGTTGTATTGTCCTTGTAAGGCCAGACATGAGATATTCTCTGTTTGCTGTTTACCGACTCTACCCTTTTACCTATGGGTAGGTAGGTAGGGAAATTATTTTATTTTATTGGAAATTTTTCTGGCATTGAGTTGGGAAACGATACATGTATATTGTTCTCTCGCATGTAAGTATTGATGTCCTTGTGCAGTCCGTCATTTTCTGTACAAATTATAATGAAAATAATTGTAAATGAGGACTCACTAAATATGTCATAAATGTTTGAGACAGACAGGAGAAGAGAGAGGTTATTTGTGAAATTTCAACAAGTTTTCACAGAGGTTCATGACAGAGTATAAATAAAATGTATGCAGATATTCTGGAATCTATCTGTATATGTCAGTGTTCTCCCCAGAAATTTCATGAAGCACCATGGTAGCGCGGATGAATAATTCTGTCGCATGGCGTCGGGCTGCGCCCCACATTGCAACAGTGTCTCATGCTACATGTTCTATTTTGTGTAACATTTCGTGATTATTTGTGCATGTATGCACTAGAACATTATTAAAAGTAAAATAAAATATACAAAGACATTTAAGATTTGATATATTGTACAACAATTATCTATCGAAACTAAATGGTCATTTCATACTGATAGTATTTGTTCAAACAGAATTGCCAGTATCAAATCAGAGGCTCAACTTGACCTCCCATCTATCGGCAATCAGTCAGATGGCGAGGCAGTGTTTATAGTAAGGTGCATGATGCAATGACAGAGTTGGTGTTTTAAAATGATAACTTTCCTGGGACGTTTTTAATATATTTCTAATGTAAATTAGAGACATACACAGGGTTATGTTAAAGAAAACAGGTGTATAAATTCAATTGATTTCATTTTACTAGATTTGATATCGATTTGGTAAAATTATTACGTTTTGACAAATATTTTTGAAATAAAAATAATAACGAGAGGTAACTCTTATATAACTGTCTACATGATTTTATGTTTGCTATAACATTATTCCCTTCAGCTTTCATAAAAGGAGGAAACATATCAAACAAATTTACACAGGCGTTTCATAAATTGTTTATCTTAGTAAAACATGTATCATACAGGATTTTTGGTTTCCTATTTTTATAAATAGTATTCGTAGAGAAAATACGTGTGTCATCCTGGGATATAGCAGTAGCTTAGGCCAAACGTTATGTCCTGATTTTAAGCAATTTTTTGAGTGAGTAAAATCTGAATAAACCCCTTTGGAGATTCTGTCGTGTTGCCCCGCCAAACAGAATCTCTTAAGGGATTAGGGTAAAATCCTGATTTAAAACCCTCCCCCCCTAAAAAAAAAAAACGCTTAAAATCGGCACAGAAAGTTCGGCAAACTCATTTATGCCCTAATACTGTAGATGGATTGGAAATATATCGAAGAGTTACAAGAGGTCATATTATGAATTTGCAGTTCCTTGATAGGTCCCTAGTGTCATGTTACATACGTTCTGGACATTATTTTACACTTCTCGGATAAAATACTGTTAATATACGATGTTTCATTGAATAAATAATAGCGCCACGGTCAAAATATATACATGTACATGTATATTCTCAGAGATTGAGACGAAGTTAATACTAATACTGTCTAAAGTTAAAGATCGTTAATAAAAAAATATTTTTTTGAAAACGACAATAAAATTTTCTGAGTCGCGGTGATTTCCGTGGGTCGGTGTGTAAACAGCAAACAAACTTAATTTTATTTTAGGCCTAATACTTCAGCATTTGGGACACCTTGTTGTATTGTCTATGAAATACTTCAGCATTTGGGATACCTTGTTGTATTGTCTATGAAATACTTCAGCATTTGGGACACCTTGTTGTATTGTCTATGTGATACTTCAGCATTTGGGACACCTTGTTGTATTGTCTATGTGATACTTCAGCATTTGGGACACCTTGTTGTATTGTCTATGTGATACTTCAGCATTTGGGACACCTTGTTGTATTGTCTATGTGATACTTCAGCATTTGGGACACCTTGTTGTATTGTCTATGTAATACTTCAGCATTTGGGACACCTTGTTGTATTGTCTATGTGATACTTCAGCATTTGGGACACCTTGTTGTATTGTCTATGTGATACTTCAGTACTTCCAACATCTTGTTGTATTGTCCATATAATAATTAAGCATTTCGGACACCTTGTTTTATTGTCCATGTAATACTTCAGCATTTCGGACACCTTGTTGTATTGTCTATGTAATACTTCAGCATTTCGGACACCTTGTTGTATTGTCCATGTAATACTTCAGCATTTCGGACACCTTGTTGTATTGTCCATGTAATACTTCAGCATTTCGGACACCTTGTTTACATCTTCACATACTTGACTAACTGTATTGTTTACTTAATCCGTAAGTCTGTTGACAGTGACACCTATTTAAAGGGGCAATTTATTTTCGATAGGTTTTATATTTTTGTACCTGGACAATGATCTTACCTACACTGGCTAAATGTAGTCAAACATTTTATTAGACCACTTGCAGTGGTATAATGGTAGAGCGTTGACCTAAAAGCAGGAGGTCCTGAGTTTGACTCCCAGTTTCAGGTTATACCGGAATTTAGAAGGTGGTTACTGTTCGGAATTTAGAAGGTGGTTACTGTTCCTTTTTTCCAAAGGCTCCGATATACAAAGTGAAAGTCACAAGTCAAAGATGAGACTCAAAACCGAGGTCATCTTAAAGGGGCATTAGCTGTGTTTACCAAAAAAGAGAAAAATGATTTCCATTTTTTCTGCTTTTGCTACATGTACTTATACTTGATGTACAATAACAAGTAAGAGCTATACACAGGCATGAAGAGACTTTATTTTCCTTTATATTTTGTGGTATGCATATACGACTAGTAAGGTTGAATTGATTAACTGCCAAACTTGGGGTTTCTCAAGCAGTTTTCAATACAGGTACATGTATTTATAGGAATTTAAGAATTTTTTATACCTGTGTATATCAGTCACTTTTTGTTATTTACTATACTAATCTAAGTAATAAAAAAAAAGGAAAGATTTTATTTAACAAAAAGAACACAATGCTGGTTGTTGTGTGTGAGGGTCTTTATATACAAGTTTCACTGTATACATATTTTTAATGTGATACATGTACGTGTACATGTACATGTATGTTTTTGTTTTTACAGAAATCATTTATTACTTACAGAAGTTACCCAGCTTCTTTAATTCTTAGATTGTGCTTCTCGATCACGCTTTATCTTGTAAACGTTGATCTGAGGGTTTTGTCTTCCCTGCGAATAATCATCTCAATGTTATCATTATTTCTGGTCCGTATATTATTGATAAAATGTGTGCAATTGAATAACTTTAAAATATTTATTGACTTAAAAATCTTAGCAGTGCAGTCTGTCAGTGGTTGATTACCTTCTTTTACTGTCTGCGTCATTAATGCATTTTTTACTTTTTATTAAAAACATTTTGTAAAAACTTCAAATTCAAAAAAAAATTTTTTTTTTTAAATTTATTTTAGCTTATGTACATGTATATTGTATTCGACTATTCATGGGAGAAATCATTGGTGTCTCCTGAAATCGTTGAGTAATACACGTACAGTGGAACCTTTCTTGAAAGACGCTCTCACGTAAGACCACCTGTCTTTTGAGACCACATTCTGAAAATTACTTGGCTAATTAATCTTTTTAAAAAAAAACCTGTTTTTAGAGAGCACCTGTCTTAAGAGACCACATTTCAGCGGCAGATGCATTTAAGGTGGTCTCCCAAGACAGGTTCCGCTGTAATTGTTTTAAAGCGTTTAAACTTAGAACTGTATCACATCACCACAAGGTAATGCTGCCATTTCTTTTTTTTTTAGCTACATGTACATGTACAACAACAAAAAATAATCAATCTAAACTTTTTAAAGAGTTTAAGATGAAAACATAGATACTGAGGTATCAAATTTATACTGTAAAAAAAAAAAATGAAAATTATCGTTCACCAAGAACAGTGTTTGAGAGTACATGTAGATTTAGTATTATACATTTTCCTCTAAAATTTAGAATTTTGGTCTGTTTTTGTTTTCAGTTTTGTGAATAAAAAAAGAAAAAAGATGTTTTGGTTATCAAAATGCTCTTTGACATTCATTACCGCTTTGGATATGGATTCTCATGTTTATTTCGTTATATTTTGATATACATGTATTTTTGGACATTTATCAAGATTTACGAGTTAAACCTTTCAGGCTTTGCCAAAAATTATGAATGAAATTGTTTTCTTTTATTAAGACAAATATACACAGTGGTCAACAACCAAAAAAGTTTTCTCTTGTTGTGAAGGGCAAAGAGGCCTCAAATTCATGTACATGTATACCCACCAAGTGCTAAAAAGCATCTGCCTAACGCAAATGAAACTTGTCTGGAAGTCAAATCCATTAAATGTACAAACGATAATCCTTGCATAAAAACAGAATTTCAGCTTCTGCAAAATTTGGAGACTTTACATTTTATAAAATCAATAACTGCAAGAAAAAAAAAGTGACTGAAAACTCTTTCATTTTAGAGATTTAATTCCTTGAAATCAGTATTTTTATAAAAGGAATTTTGTGTGTGTTTTAGGCCATGGGGTATATACATGTACATTTAATTAAGCAACTTTCACTAGTCCAGGTCTGGAATTACACTGTCATCCACACTGACTACATGTAGATGTGAGAGATTTCAGGGTTAAAAGTGTGATGCTCAAACCCAAGGGTCAAATTTAGCATTTCCTTCCCACTAGTCAGTTGGACCACGTTAGAAACAAATTTTACAAGTCCGATGACAAATTCACTAGCCCCAAAGTGGTAAGAAGAATTACCAAATTGACACATACCGGTATATCAGAACTACAAAATTGGTGGTTGTAGTAAATATTTATTTTTGTGTTTTTATATTCTCATGAGTCAAAGCAAGTACAGTGAAACCTGTAAATAGGGGGGGGGGGGGGGTCACCCAGGTGACCCTTATACACAGGTTCAATTTACATGTATTTAAAGTATGCAGTCGGGGGACTTTAAAAAACTGGCCTTTATAAAAGGTATTCCTTACATAGAGGTGGCCATTATAGCAGGTTTTACTGTATTATTATCTTAGTTTGTGTGGAGTTAAGAAGTTTAAGCTGTAATGTAACGCTGGGGAATATTTACTAAATGTACTAGCCAACCGGACTAGCTGAAGCACACCCTTGACTAGTCCAATGCAGAGGTTACTAGTCACGAACTGCCAGGCAGACTACTGCAAATGTCGAACCCTAACTAACCACTCGGCCACGGAGAAACCCCGACCCCTCCGCAAAATAATTACAGGTGAAAAAAAAAATAGGTACCCTTCAGTTTATGCAGTTATGATTTATTTCATTTACATGTATCTTCAGGACTTTTTTATCGTTTCCACGGAGCTGATAATGGAACCCATTCCTAATGCAAAATCCATTTGTTTTTTCCCAATTTGATGAAAAAAATTACGATTGTAATTAAAAATGAATTAATGCAGGGCGAAATACATTTACTTGTAAAAAAGAAAGGGACTATTGACAGGTGATTTTCATGGCCGCTTAGCAGGTTTTTACTGAGAAAAAAGATATTGCATTTTCATTTCTGAGAACTATTTGTCCCAGTTTGACACAAATTATCATTAAAATTCCCAATTGTTTCGCTAATGGCATTTTCCAAAAATTGACAGAAAATTCAGGCCTGATCTTGGAAATATTGAGCAGTTAAATAAACTAGGAAATGAGGAAATATAATAAATACATGGTAGAAAGTAAAACAAACATGTTGAATCCTGCTGGTAATGTTATTGTGTACTTGTTTAATCGGCAGACAAAATTACACTGATAAGGTCGAGTCTGTTGATTGTCAGACATTTTGTTAAAGTAAGGCTAGAGTTTGTAATGGGGAGCCATCGAGTACAGGGAATTTAGTACACAGAAGTACAAATTCACACACATGTACACATATACATGTACATGTACATGTACACACATACCTTGTATACATGTACATTATACATATACACACATGTACAATGTACATAATATAGCCATAAACACATACATGTACATGTACAATTACATGAATACATATACATGTACATATGCACACACACATGCACACATACACATGACAGACAGTCATACACACATATACACATCAATGTATACATATACATGTACATATGCACACACACACATGCACACATACACATGACAGACAGTCATACACACATATACACATCAATGTATACATAAACATGTACATATGAAAATACATAAAAGTACATTCAAACATACATGTACATTTATATAATATATTACATACCTACATGTAGACCCATGTGCATCTGCAAAGTAGTTATGTACATACAATGTACATACATGCATAATTATAGACAGACAGACAGACAGACGGACCTTTACATAATGATGTACATGTATGTGCATAGTACATGTTCATGCATACAAATATACATTTTTACATAAACAGATATATTTTGTACACATAGACATACATGTACATTGTAGATTATACATTGTATATTTAAAATAAGTAGGATTGTACAGGTATATATTATATATGTATACATGTACTTATATTCATGAGTTCTTGCATTTGTAAAGGTTTATTTGAGCTTTTTCAATATGTATACATGTACGTATATGTATCGGTGAGTTAAAAAAATCTGACAGTTCAGTATGGTCTGTTTAGTACTCAGTCTTGCCTCATTTAATTTTAGTACCATTCCTGACAAAGACTTCCTATTAACGTATTTACACAGTGTGCAGTGTATCTAAAGATAGCTTTGTACACATACATGTCGAGACAAACATGTACCAATGTACCGTAAGTGTACCGCAAAATTTGATTTCATGTCGCTAGTATATATATATAGTAGTGGTAATGTCTCAACCCTGTCAGTTGTGGAATATACGTACATCCTTATTTATTCAATTCCGAATTTCCTTAAGACTCTAATTGTGTGGAAATTGAACTTCCTGGAAACTTGATTATCCAAATATTTGCTATACTTTATGCCAGTGTACATAGGGGATTCTTAATACCACCAGCATATATAATTAATTACTGACCAGTGGTCAACAGATCTAGATAAGTGTTAATACTATGTCTGAGTGTATCTCCTGATTTTTTTTTTCTGAAAATATATACAATGTAGTTATTGTTCGTTGGTATACTATATAGATATATTTTTAATGAATGGAAAACAGAACAACAGTTCATATTAAGTTTTTATATTGTTTATCTAGTTTTTAGGTCACCTGAGCTGAAGGCTCAGGATGACCTATTGCGATCGTTTTTTGTGTCTATCATCGTCCATCATCCGTTGTCCTTCGTGCATCGTCTGTCGTTAACATTTACAAACTTTTGACTTCTTCTCAAGAACCAGGGGGTCAATTTTAACCAAACTTGGTATATAGCATCCCCATGTGAAGCCGCTTAAAGTTTGCAAATGTGAAGGGGCTAGGACTCAGAGGAGCTTCAAAAGGGGCCAAAAAGTACCAAAAGGTTGTTTGTGAATGAAAATGAAATCTGTTCTTAAAACGAGCCACTAGGGTGCGCTTCAGTAATGCAGGATACAATTGTATTACAAATTGTTTAGTAACTCAAAAACTGATCGACTTTTTGTATACGAAAATATATGAGAAAGTTGTAGGAATTATATAAGGATCATTTTTACAAAATTTCAAGGTCATGGGGTCAAAGGTCAAAGTCACAGACACCTACAAAATGTTAGTAAAAAGATAGTATAAATATTTTGTCAAATTTTAAACATTTTAGACTTCTTCTCAAGAACCAGTAAACTACTTTTAACAATATTTTTCTCAGGTGACCATTGGGCCTCTTGTTTAATTAACTAGTCTTACTACTGCTGAATGGCATTACACCTGTGATCTCTAATGACCTATTAGCCGCTTCGTTTACCACGAAACCTATGGCGGTACATATACATGCATGTATATCGAGGTAACTGACACTTTGAAATGGACAGAGTGGCAGATGGCAATAATGAATTTGGTGTTATAAAGAGAATTTATACAGCAGGAAAGACGTTCCTGAAAAAATATGGTGTTATTGCGAGAATGTCAATGAATTGGGTAGCAATAATTCGAGAATCAACTGTATGTACATTGTGTCTGTAAGCAATTCTGCATGCTTTAAATTCAATCTTTTTAAATCAATGCTTTAAAATTGATGCACATGTATGTGTACTTTTTCCATGTGACAATATATACCTGTATAGAAATTAATTGATATTTGCAAAGTTATGCATGTTAGCAAAGAAATAATTGATGTGCATCACTACATATATAAATGTACAATGTACATGTTTGTTGAATAATTGGAATACCTGCAAATCACTCAAACATCGCAGGTAAATGTATACATGTTTATCTGCATCATTTGGTGTGGTTAATAGACAAATAATGAGATAGGTGTACTGATAACAAATATATCTCACCTTTTTTTTGGAGTACAGTGAAACCTGTTTTATGAGACCACCTGTGTTATACATCATACATGTAGCACATTTTGAGAACCATTCAGTTGCCGGCAAATAGAGTGAAACCTGTCTTGTGATACCACCTGTCTTGTGATACCACCTGTCTTGTGAGACCACATTCTGAAACAACTCGTTGAAATAGTCATTTAAATAAAACCTCTTTTAAGTGACCACCTATCTTTAGAGACCACATTTAAATGGCAGATTGGGTGGGCTCTCAGTACAGATTTCACTGTAATCATGGAAATAAAACCTCTTTTTGGGGACCACATGTCTTGAAAGATCACAAATGAGTGGCACGTGGTGTGGTTTTTCAAGAAGATACCACTGTACAACTTTGGCTGACTTGTGCATGCTTAATACAGCGTCTCTTGATTATTGATATAATCAGTGCTAATTTTAACCTTTGATCATGATTGGACATTGTACCCAGATTTTCTCCTCCATTACATGTACATATATGGTAGTATTACATTTATAAACCATTGTTGCCATAGTATATATACAGTGCAACTTGTATGCTTGTATAACGACCTCCTTAGGGACATAAGAAAACCGGTCTTTATAGGGAGGTGGTCTTTATATAGAGGTTAATTTATACACAAATTGAGGACAGCAAAATAGGTCTGACCAGATGGTCTTTATACACAGGTGGTCTCTAAAGCAGGTTTTAACTACAATAGAACCTGTCTTAAAAGACCACCTGTCTTTTGAGACCACATTCTGAAAACCACTTACCTGTTGTTCAAAGTAATTTATTTAGATAAAACCTCTCATGAGAGACCACCTGCCATCTTGAGAGACCACATTTTAGTGGCAGAGGGGATGGCATCTCAAGACAGGCTCTACTGTATCAGCTTCTGATCTAGTATTCATCAGTGTTCCTTCAAGATTTTGAACTTTCGGCCACCCATCTATAATGAGCGTTTCTTGAGTTTGTGTTCCCATAGCCATACATCTAGTATGATCGTTCTTCGAGTTTTTTGTACTGTTAGCCAAACATCTAGACAGTAGTACATTGTATGAGCGTTCCTCTAGTTTGTGTACTTTCAATGTGATACAAATGTATATGTACTCAAATGAACACATAAGCATGCTCTGTATTCAGTCAAGTAATAAAGGTTAATGACCTTTGTTTACTAATCATTTGAAGCTGAAAACTAATTATAGATATGGTAAAGGAGATTATGGCAGTGAAGGTACTTAGTCTAACTTTTATTTGATTGGAGTTAATTAGCATACAATGTAATCAATGATGTTACAAAAATAGAAAGTGAGCAGTATAAATAGAAGGGCAATTACATTAGCTATGCCTGTAAATTAGCTCGCCCCATAATTATCAAGGAACACAAATGATGGGCAATTGGTTACAATCATAATCAATAGTTGGTCTATAATCAGATGTAGTAAACCGATTGATTGATTATCAATGACATAGTCGTAGTTAAATAATATATATACATGTATCTCTCGTTTACCAAATTATTGAAGATCATTTCATAGCCACATACTGGATATGTTTGTACATATGTAATGTTTTTATATAAATATAAATATTATGTACAGAAAGTCGATGAGGCTTGATATTCTGTGACAATTCTCTGTATTTTATGGTGAGTATATTGCATGCTAAATACAGAGAGTTAGCCGGCCTGGCTCAGTCGGTAGTGCGCTCGACTCTGGATCGTGAGGTCGTCAGTTCGAGTCCCGCCGGCGACAGGTTGGTTTCCTGTCTTTCGGATGAGACAGTAAAAGCTGGAGGTCCCGTGTCACAGTAGGTGTCGGCACGTTAAAGAACCCTCACTGCTCAATGGCTGTAAGTGCCGAACATAGGCCAAAATTTGAAGCCCTTCACCGGCATTTGGTGACGTCTCCATATGAGTGAAATATTCTTGAGTGGGACGTTAAACAACAATAAACAAACAAATAAACAGAGAGTTGCCCTATCAATTCGTGCCTATATATTGTTCGATTCACATAAGATAATGGGGCAGAGTAACCTTTTGATTATCATACGGATGATTCTACTGACTTTTCAGTTATGACAAGCTGCACAGGAAAAACATTTTATTCCTTGCTGGATACTCTCTTATGATCTCTTATGTATGGTGACAAGTAGGAACGATTACTCTAGCCAGGACAATTTTAAATGTTATGCTTTACCACCTAAAATTTAAACTTGCCCAGGTCAAAAAAGGGTTCACAAGACTCCACCCTGCCAGGTTCTATTGATTTTACTATACTTTGACACCAAGAGATGTCTATGACTATACATGTACATGTACCGGTGAGGCTTGGCATCTCATTATGAAAGTTTCAAATATCGTAGGCCATCCTAATTTGGTATGTTTATATACACATGTAATACAGTGAAACTTGAATATAAAGACCCCCCCTTAGGGACACAACAAAACCAGTCTTTATAGGGAGGTGGTCTTGTACATGTATATAGAGGTTGATTTGAACACAAATGGTACTATTGGGGACAGCAAAAAATTATCTTTATGACCAGGTGGTCGCTAGAGCAGGTTTTTACTGTATATACATGTATGATATACGTTCACTTTGTAAAACAACACTACATTGTATATATACATGTATTTGCATTGTGGACCCATCATGCATCTTGTGGTGACATTTTCTGCCTCTGAAATATGCCATAGGCTTACATTTTGTTTAGGCTGATGGTCTTTCAAAAGAGGTTTTACCTGAAGAATTACTTATAATTATGCACTAAATGGTTTTCAGAATGTGGCCTCACAAGACAAGTGTTTTTTTTATATGACGGTATTCTTACAAGACAGGTGGTAGTAAAGTCAGCCCCTCCTCACACACACACACACACACACACACACACACACACACACACACACGCACACACACACACACACCAAAGGCCCTGCATCGTAGACATCATGCATAAACACAAAACACACACACACACACAAACACACACACACACACACACACACACTGGCCTTTGTCAATTGAACTACCATACATTTATGAAAGATATTAGAGTTTTAAATTTCA
This sequence comes from Atrina japonica, assembly GCA_030159075.1. Lineage (NCBI taxonomy): Eukaryota > Metazoa > Mollusca > Bivalvia > Pterioida > Pinnidae > Atrina > Atrina japonica. The sequence goes on along the minus strand of BROG01000764.1, from coordinate 307,101 downwards.
CAAGTGGGTTCCTTGTAATCAGGGATACCAGATTGTACCTTGAATGTTGAACTATTGAGCATGTATGGGTGGGTAGGTACATGTATATGTAGTTGTGTGAATTAACTCATCAACCCCTGTGGTCACATTTAGACTCACCCAAATCAATAAATAATATGATCTACTGTCATAATTTAGGTGTGAACAAGTTCATATTTCATGTAAAATTATCATAGAATTTGGATTCTAAATCACACACCCCTAAATTCTGACAGTGGACAGACTTTACAATGTACCATTCTTTGAAATGGGCAAGTCCAAATGTGACTTCAGGGGTTGAAGAGATAAGCAGTCATATACAATGTACAAAGTATAGAACCGGGTAGTGTTTACTTGTAGTTCTCTGTCGTCATGTATCATACACACAGTGCCAATGTACAATGTACATGTATGTAAGTTCATCTGATATATCATAATGCATATCATAATACATATTTACAGATTTCAGATTTGATATTTACAATGTAGTACACTCTGAATTTAACGAGGATAAATTTACATATTATTACACCTTTTTGGATTATTACTTCACAGCTAATGTGTTAGTACAGATGTAGTCTGATGTTACAGGTACATGTATGATTTACCTGTTCTGTAAATAATTTGAGGAACGTAATCAAGACACCTTACCTTGTATAGTCGAATCCTGTATCCTGATATCTCTTTAAAAAAAATACCAAAAAACGAATAACTTTGAGAGAAAATGAATGTACATGTATGCATTGTTTTATGGATTTCAACATGTTTCTTTATAATCTACTTTGTAGCCACAGATACAATTGTGCATTGTACATGTATAGGCTGTAGCTTCTCAATTCTGGATCCAATGGTTGACTAAAACTTGACTAAACTCGCTTACCTGTGTGTTTGTGAAACTTGTCAATGATTGCTTACATACATGTGCATATATGTGTATGTGAAATGGGTATATGATTGCATACATGTGTGTATATGTATGTGAAATGGGTGTCTGATTACATACATGTGTGTATATGTATGTGAAATGGGTGTCTGATTACATACATGTGTGTATGTGAATGTGAAATGGGTATATGATTACATATGTATGTGTATGTGAAATGGGTGTATGATTACATACATGAGTATGTGTATGTGAAATGAATGTATGATTACATACATGTGTGTATGTATGTGAAATGTGTCTGATTACATACATGTGTGTATCTTTATGCGAAATGGGTATATGATTACATACATGTGTGTATGTGTATGTTCATCAGAAATACCAGTGCCACACCAAAATAAAGTGAAAAGGCTGCTTACTTAAGAGACCACCTCTCTTATCAATCCCTTAAACTTTGAGTCAGTCAGTCTGTTACATGTAGGTGATCTTAAAAGTAAGGTTCCACTATACATGTTTGCTGTGCATGTATATACATGCATCAAGACTCAAATTAGCACTGGTCCACTGGGTGGTGGCCAGTAAATAAAAGAATGGTCCAGTAGATTTCTCATCTGTATTGGCCCCATTTTCCAGTAAATAAAAGGACTGTCCAGTAGATTTCTCATCTGTACTGGCCCCATTGTCCAGTAAATAAAAGGACGTGTCCAGTAGATTTCTCATCTGTACCAGCCCCATTGTCACCAGTAAATAAAAGGACGGTCCAGTAGATTACTCTCATCTGTACTGGCTCCATTGTCAAGTAAATAAAAGGACGGTCCAGTCAGATTTCTCATCTGTACTGGTGATTGTCCAGTAAATAAAAGGACTGTCCAGTAGATTTCTCATCTGTACTGGCCCCATTGCCCATGTAAATAAAAGGACGGTCCAGTAGATTTCTCATCTGTACTGGCCCCCATTGTCCAGTAAATAAAAGGACGGTCCAGTAGATTTCTCATCTGTACCAGCCCCATTGTCCAGTAAATAAAAGGACGGTCCAGTAGATTTCTCATCTGTACTGGCCCCATTGTCCAGTAAATAAAAGGACGGTCCAGTAGATTTCTCATCTGTACTGGCCCCATTGTCCAGTAAATAAAAGGACGGTCCAGTAGATTTCTCATCTGTACTGGCCCCATTTTCCAGTAAATAAAAGGACTGTCCAGTAGATTTCTCATCTGTACTGGCCCCCATTGTCCAGTAAATAAAAGGACGGTCCAGTAGATTTCTCATCTGTACTGGCCCCCCATTGTCCAGTAAATAAAAGGACGGTCCAGTAGATTTCTCATCTGTACCAGCCCCATTGTCCAGTAAAAAAAAGGACGGTCCAGTAGATTTCTCATCTGTACTGGCCCCATTGCCTAGTAAATAAAAGGACGGTCCAGTAGATTTCTCATCTGTACTGGCCCCATTGTCCAGTAAATAAAAGGACTGTCCAGTAGATTTCTCATCTGTACTGGCCCCATTGTCCAGTAAATAAAAGGACGGTCCAGTAGATTTCTCATCTGTACTGGCCCCATTGTCCAGTAAATAAAAGGACGGTCCAGTAGATTTCTCATCTGTACTGGCCCCCATTGTCCAGTAAATAAAAGGACGGTCCAGTAGATTTCTCATCTGTACTGGCCCCATTGTCCAGTAAATAAAAGGACGGTCCAGTAGATTTCTCATCTGTACTGGCCCCCATTGTCCTAGTAAATAAAAGGACGGTCCAGTAGATTTCTCATCTGTACTGGCCCCATTGTCCAGTAAATAAAAGGACGGTCCAGTAGATTTCTCATCTGTACTGGCCCCCATTGTCCAGTAAATAAAAGGACGGTCCAGTAGATTTCTCATCTGTACTGGCCCCCATTGTCCAGTAAAAAAAAGGACGGTCCAGTAGATTTCTCATCTGTACTGGCCCCATTGTCCAGTAAATAAAAGGACTGTCCAGTAGATTTCTCATCTGTACTGGCTCCATTGTCCAGTAAATAAAATGACGGTCCAGTAGATTTCCCATTGTCCAGTAAAAGAAATAAAGATAGAGTTTAAGTCTCTAAGTGCTCTTTTCAGCAATTGTTACACATATACATGTAAATCATATGAAATGATCTATATCATAGTATATGTATCAAAACTTCAATACAAAATGAAAATGTTCTGTTTTGTGCTCGCGTGTTAGAGTTGGTTGTTCTTTATCTAAATATATTATGAAAATATTTCTTTTGAGTTATTTGTGGGCCAGTTTGAAGTTTGAAGGGCAAGTAGATTTTTATGTTACATTGTACTGGCCCTGTGGGGGGGTTTGGGTAAAAACGTTAAATTCAAGCAATATATGTATATATACAGTAAAACTCGCCTATAGCGAATTTCAAGGGCCCTCATTGTTCAATTCGTTTCAACGAAGAGGGCTGAAAGGTTAAGATAATCAACTTTAAGAAAAAAATCTCGGCTGAACGGGAACTTTCCGGGAAGTCAAACGAAAACAGAAATGTTTTTTGTTGCTTTTTCACATAATTTTAATTTAACTTTAATTTTAGCTTGGCCAAAAGTTAGAAATTGACTTTTGTTTAAATGATATTGAGCACTTTGTTATAATTCTATAATAGATGTTGTTTAAGGCGTCACGTGACATAGAAATTGGTTTGTTATAAGCAAAAATTCGTTATACCGTATATAAAATTTGTAGTAAAATTGTTTTTCAATTAAAAATATATAGAGGTGCAGGCAGGGAATATTTATTGATTCATTATATGCATGCATTCGTACAAACTGGGTTTGTTATATTCAAGTTTGACTGTATATTGGAATCTCATTATCTTGAAATTCATGGGACCGTCCCATTTACCTTGACATGTCCAAAATTTGAGATAAATCGAAATTTTCAATTCACATATTCTCTTTTCTTATTGGACAATGAATAGACTAACACACACTTTTGGTTAATTTAGATTGGAATTAAGTATTTATTAAGTTACCCTTTCACCTTTACTCGTTAACAGGAGTTGATTGTACCCTGTTTTACAGGTAAACAAGTCATTAATTACAAGTTTTTTTGCGTACGAAAAGTAAACGTTCAGTCGCAAAAGGTAATTTCGAGATAACAAGTGTTAGTCGCTGCTTCCGTCCAGAAATATACCTTGAGATAAGCGAAATTTTGAGATAAAAACTTCGAGATATCCAGAATATAATAGTATATTAAAATATAGCAAAAAAAATCGGGTCTGGTCAGATTTCGAGATACAAGATTTCACTGTATACATTTACTTGTATACTCATTTTACAAGTATATCTTGATGTGTACATGTATGTATTGGTCCTGACAGTTAAGATGGTTATATGTACATGTAATGTATCATAGATATACAGTAAGGTACATAAAATGTACATGTATAATAGAAATCAGCTGTCAATCAACGCGGAGATATATATTACAAGTTCAATGCTGTTTTATTATGTGAGTTAATCATTCGGTATTTTGTTATGCATCCTAGATCTGTCACAGGTTTGTCAGGAGAGCTCAAAATGTGAAGTCTATGTAGGCCAGTAACGCTAAATATTTCAAAAGGGTGTTTTAACCCTTTTGAACCCTAAGTATTTAAATGGAATGTCCTTTTCTACAGTCTAAAGCCTCAGTCACAACTGGTCGTACTTCCACTCTACAGGGTTTGTACAGCAAGGAATGCACAGGCCTTGCATGGCCCTCTTGCGGAATTTCTAGAATGCAGACTGCCCGTAAGCACCTACGAGGGATGTTGAGCATGTCCAACAAACTCTGATTTCCCAGTAACATACATCATTCTTACTTCCAACTTACAAATTGACTGCTACTTTTTTCTGCCACCATGACCTCTACGATTCTTGCCTATGGTGAAAAACGCAGAGGACGCACGATTTCAAAACCCAGTGCGTCTGGTTGTGACTAAAGCTTTAGACCATTAGTGATGGAAGGGTTAAACATTACTGACATATATTTCATGTATGGTTATATTTCATATACAATATTTATACAGTAGTACCAGTACTTTTGTATATTCTCTATCAAATGGGTCTTATCATTTGTGTGAGAAAGTTTTAACATTTAGAGAGACAGGGAGACATACATGTACACACAGACATAGACATACATGTACATACAGACAGGGAGACATACATGTACATACAGACATAGACATACATGTACATACAGACAGACATGTACATACAGACATAGACATACATGTACATATAGACATAGACATACATGTACATACAGACATAGACATACATGTACATACAGACATAGACATACATGTACATACAGGGAGACATACATGTACATACAGACAGGGAGACATACATGTACATACAGACAGGGAGACATACATGTACATTCAGACATAGACATACATGTACATACAGACATAGACATACATGTACATACAGACATGTACATACAGGGAGACATACATGTACATTCAGACATAGACATACATGTACATACAGACATAGACATACATGTACATACAGACATAGACATACATGTACATACAGACATAGACATACATGTACATACAGGGAGACATACATGTACATACAGACATAGACATACATGTACATTCAGACATAGACATACATGTACATACAGACAGGGAGACATACATGTACATACAGACATAGACATACATGTACATATAGACATAGACATACATGTACATACAGACAGGGAGACATACATGTACATACAGACATAGACATACATGTACATACAGACATAGACATACATGTACATACAGACAGGGAGACATACATGTACATACAGACATAGACATACATGTACATACAGACAGGGAGACATACATGTACATACAGACATAGACATACATGTACATACAGACAGGGAGACATACATGTACAGACAGGGAGACATACATGTACAGACAGACATAGACATACATGTACAGGGAGACATACATGTACATACAGACATAGACATACATGTACATACAGGGAGACATACATGTACACACAGACAGGGAGACATCATATGTACATGTTTTAAACATAAAACACATTGTTTTACCATGTACCAACCAGCTGACCCTTATTCTTTAAGTTGGTTTTCGGCTACAGCTATTTGCAAAACTAATCACTCAAAAACCTAGCATTTGTACATTTTAATCAATAAGCTTGTAGCTGTCTGAAGATAGATGTGTTAATTCAGTTCTGGGAAATGGAATTTCTGTCACATTGCTTCTAAAAATTCATTCATCGTCATTTATAAAGTGTCTTTTCTTGTCGTGGCCATGATGGGAAGTCCACATGGGTATTTAGATCCCGAAATTCTATTGAATTTGTAACGGACTCGTGGAAATTGAAGCTTCTAAAAAATAAGGTGATGATAGAGGTACCGAGGAGGCGATATATATATTTGTGTAAATGTGTACTCTGATAGCGTGCATATTATAAATATGACATTGAGTGTAAACTGTTTATAACGGAGAGACCGTCTAGGTAAGACTATACATCATTGTATCGTCATATTGTATACAAACGGCTATTGTATATATACATACATGTACATGTACACTGCTTTGTGTTATTATTTATGTTTATGTATCAGAGATTTTGAAATTCACCGGTTTTACCAGAAAAATCTGTAAATTTTACTAAATCTCCAGTGAAATCTATCTGATAACTGGTTCAAATGACCAGTAATTTTCCATTTCATTTCAATTGTGTATATATACAAACCACTTAAAAATTTTCTTTAATCAGTGAAATTCTTTTATTCACTGGACCGGTTGACCAGTAATTTTTTTTTTAATTTCAAAATGTCTGATATATATATATATATATATATATATATATATATATATATATATATATAATATATATATATATATATATATATAATATATATATATATATATATATATACATATCAGACATATACATATATATATCAGACATATATATATTTGTATATGTATGTATATCAGACATTTTGAAATTAAAAAAAAATTACTGGTCAACCGGACCAGTGAATAAAAGAATTTCACTATATATATATATATATATACATACACACACATGTACAGTGAAACTTGTATATAACGACCTCCTTAGGGACACAAAAAAACCTGTTTTTATATATGGAGTTGTTTTATATATGGAGATGGTCTTTATATAGAGGTTGATTTGTACACAAATGGTATTATTGGGGACAAAAAAAAATGATGTTTGTGACCAGGTGGTTGCTAAAGCAGGTTTTATTGTATATATAAAGTTCACAAAATAATGTTTCAGGGCTAAGTGTATATTGTGTATATATATATATATATATATATATACAATGTACATGTATACACTGCATACATGATTTAATACCATTTTTGTAAGCAAGCATTGATAAAATCCTCATATCTCGCATTGTGCAGCTGTCAGATTTCGATATGAATTCGTCAGTTGTCATGTGACTCTAAATAAGATGATACTGTCGTGGCCTTGGATAATGGGTCCCAACAACAAAATGTAACAAAAATTATGTACACCAGACTTTCATTTTTTTTTTGCAACATTGTTTATGTATCTTCATGCATTTGCATATAAAAATTACATCAGTTATTGACTTTTTGACTAGGTAATTGCCCCCTGTGTGTGGTACAATATGCACACACATATTTAAATGTTGATTTCTGCCCTGTTTCCTGCTGTTACACACTCTTGTGTACTCTCTATATATACAATGTATTATACAAAGCCGACTTTTATCTGCCCATTTCCACCCACGCACACAGTGTTGATCTTTCTCTACATTCAAGGTAAAAGTAAATGTGCTATAATTAACATTAGCCTGTCAGATTTATTAAGTATGCCAGAGGAGATGATTTTTAATTTATTCATCATTTTAATACATTGCTGTGTTTAGAGGTGAAATGTTGGCATAGATGATGAACATGTCCTGTAGGTTTATTTTAAAGTCACAAACATGAATATATAATACATATTAACATGTGCTGTGTTTGACACCTAGAGTTCATATCAATGTTTTGTATGTATAGCTTGAAACCTCTTAAAAAAAACCCCCAAAAAAACAGGTAACATTCATTGTTTTGCCGAGGGCTCGGCATATATAAGAATAGAAACTTGTTGCTCTTATGGGTGAGATTATCAATAATTCTCCGGTGTCTCAATAGGCTCAGAACATTTTAAAAAAGCCCTCATGGCTCAGCGAGTGACTTCTTCTGAAGGGTGAAAAATTTGGGGCAGATTGTCAAACAAAAATAAAAAAGATGGATGTTTTACATATATGTATATTGTACATGTAGGGATCCTAAAAGTTCCTGTCTACCCGGGATGTATGGTAAAAATTTGATTTTAGTTTGACTATACATGTATTTCTGACTGTGTGGGACAAACACAAATACAATATATACACAAACTCCTAAACATAAGTGTACATATGCATACATATACAGTGAAACCTATATATAGGGGCCACCCAAGGGACCAGAAAATATTGAACTTTATATGCAGGTGACCCTTATACACAGGTTCAATTTAGTTGAAGTATGCAGTCAAGGGACTTGAAAAAAAACTGGCCTTTATAAACAGGTAATCCTTATATACAGGTGGCCGCTATAGCAGGTTTTACTGTACATACCACTATAAGAAACATCAAAGCATATAGAACCACTCTCGTAAGTGTACGTACATGTACATACATACATAGAACCACTCTCGTAAGTGTACATACTTGTACATGTACATACATACATAGAACCACTCGTAAGTGTACATACTTGTACATGTACATACATACATAGAACCACTCTCGTAAGTGTACATACTTGTACATGTACATACATATAGAACCACTCTCGTAAGTGTACATACTTTGTTTATACACAAACCACTCTCGTAAGTGTACATACTTGTACATGTACATACATACATAGAACCACTCTCGTAAGTGTACATACTTGTACATGTACATACAGTTATACACAAACATATAAAACCACTCTCGTAAGTGTACATACGTTTATACACAAACATCTGAACATATAGAACCACTCTCGTAAGTGTACATACTTGTACATGTACAGTGTTTATACACAAACACCTGAACATATAGAACCACACTTATAAGTGTACACTCTCGTACATATACATAAGAATATACACAAACACCTAAACATATAGAACCACACTTATAAGTGTACATACTCAGACATATACATAAGAATATACACAAACACCTAAACATATAGAACCACACTTATAAGTGTACATACTCAGACATATACATAAGAATATACACAAACACCTAAACATATAGAACCACACTTATAAGTGTACACACTCGTACATATACATATTCATATGACTACACACAAAACACCTGTTCTTCTTTCCTGCATAGGGGAAATAATGTTATGATTTTCTGTACAAGTATTACTTTTACTATTAGTCTAGGCTGAGAAGCAAGAAAACATCAACATTTTTATGAATAAATCTCGTAAAATTAGGCAATACAACATACAAAAAATCATATAGAGTTTCAGGGACACGAGGGTGTGGCTACATAGATTTACGATAAGTGATAACCTGGGAATACCAACATACATGTAGCCTCTGATACAATCCTGTAATCTGCCATGATCCCTAATGTTTTATCAGACTATGTAATCAAAAACACGTGAAGAACCAGAAGTATGCGGCGGGAGACATCAATTTTGGATTGGACTTGAGGTTGGTAAATAGATGGGTTATTCTGTGTGTATAAACGTGTGTGTGTAGGAGAAAACACATTTACATAATGTACATGTGCAGATATATTAGATAAACTATACGTACATGCATACACAAAGAGAGAGAGAGAGAGAGAGAGAGAATGAGAGAGAGAGAGAGAGGAGAGAGAGAGAGTAACTTTAACAAACACAACAAAATTGAAATTGTCATCTTTTTATCATGATATATTTTGTACATTAAAGAAGTGACACTTTGTTAACGTAAGTTTAAATGTTTAATCTTTACTTATAAATTTGTCTGAATGTTTAAGAATTTGTTGACAACACTAAACCATAAACAAACCCCTCCCCATATATTTGTGAGGTGTAAATACATAAAAGATATACATGCAAATTTTCATGAATACATGTATAAATTAACCCTTTCATCCCTACAGACCACAATAGACTGGTCTTAAATTATAGAAAAGAATATACCACTCAGAAGGGATGATAGGGTTAACCATCTTGTAAGTGAAAAATCATGGGTTGTTTTTCCATTTCATACATACCCCAAATTGTGCTCTACATGTATGCTCGTAACTCATCGACAACCCATGGTGCTCAGGGAGCAAGTAGTCTTTAATTAGGTGGTACCTGTCATGGGTATGAAATGTTTTGAGCACAAAACTTCTTGATACCACTTGGAAGTGTTTGTGCGCAGTTGAAATTAGTAGGAATGCAGTTATCGTGAAAGGGTCTATACATATTGAATTATTGTAAAATCTTGATGCTAAGTAAAAATACCCTGATTGCGCTGCATTCTGCCTGTGGACTTTACCATTTTTTAAATGGGTGAGTTCAAATGTGACAACAGGGGTCAATGGTCATATAATTCATGTCTTTTTTCCCCCAAATTTTTGAAGAAAAAATATCTGAATTTAATCTTCTGAGTGACTGAGTGATATAACATGTATATCAGCTTGAAAAATAATTTGTTATAAATCTTAATAAAATTTGTTATTTTGTTGACTCAGTGAAAAATAAAAATGAAATAATACTCTTAAACTGCTCTTATCTTTTTTGCAGATTCTAAACATTTATTTACCAGTATGTAAATTTCTCCATATTTTCAGTAAATGCCAATAAAACTCCCAACAACATTGCCATGTGCTATCATCCCCAGTGGATGAAAATAAAAGTCTCAGTATGTTTTATACAAAATGTATGTTTATGTTGGCTTATCATTTCTGATTAAACTAAATTTATTGTACAATATTTTCACATACGAAACATTACATGCTATTCGACTCTTTTTATCAGAAAATATATACACTTATTCTTTTCTTCATTTGTCAAGCTGATATTTTTATAGAAAATATATTTGGTTAATTTGTATCATTTCCCTCAATAGATTAGCTCTCTAGTTTTCATTGTGTATACATGTTAAACGATATTGAGCTACTTGGCTAGGCCTGAGGTTTTTATATTGCTAATTCCTCCACTCACTGACCAGTACAAAATCGGTCAGGAAGTACAGAGATTGGCTAGTACAGTCAACCCTCTTTAATAGCAAATATATTCGTTACCAGGGGAAATTTTTTTTCCAGTAAAATGGAACCTATCTTAAGAGTCCACTCCGCTCCACTCTGCCACTGAAATGTGGTCTCTCTGACAAAATAGGTGATCTCTCAAAAGAGGTTTTATTTGCAAGATCATTTAATCAAGTGTTTTCAGAGTGTGGTCGCATTAGACAGGTGGTCGTTCATGAGAATGGTCTCTCAAGACAGGTTCCACTGTATTGAATTTGCTCTTATAAAGAAATGCATTGCAAATGGTACATCAAATGACTGCGGCAAAAATAAAGATCGTTGTTGTGATGGGCAACCAATAGATGGAGTAAAGTCAAATTGAATCATTGTGATTCTAATTATCGTTTCTATTAAAAATATTCTTTGAGTATAAACTACATGTAACAAAGACATTTTGAAATAAATTGAAACTTTCTGAAAATGTTGATAAATGTTGGTAAAATTCACACTTAAAATGTATATTGTCATTGACTATCTTAAACTTCCTAGAAGGATAAACAAAGGGCACATGAGTGAGTTCATTAGATTCCCTTCTGACTGACATTCAAGCAGAAGCATCTGGTCAGCACATGTACAGGTTCAAGTTCTAATACCGAAACCTAAGCTGATATTGTGAGAAAGTTTGCCAGTTTACTTGTGGAAGGCCACTGTGGTCTCTTCCCGGGTACATTGTAACCAGGTTTTTTCCCCCTCACGATTTAAAAATGGCTGCCACCATATAATTACTGTAAAATTGTTGAGTGTGGCGTAAAACACCACACAGACAAAACGAACATGGAGAACCACCAGTTTGATCATCAACATGTTGTTGTTTAACGTCCCACTCAAGAATATTTCACTCATATGGAGACGTCACCAAATGCCGGTGAAGGGCTTCAAATTTTGGCCTATGTTCGGCACTTACGGCCATTGAGCAGTGAGGGTTCTTTAACATGCCGACACCTACTGTGACACAGGACCTCCAGTTTTTACTGTCTCATCCGAAAGACAGGAAACCAACCTGTCGCCGGTGAGACTCGAACTCACGACCTCACGATCCAGAGTTGAGCGCGCTACCGCATGAGCCAGGCCGGCTCATCATCAACATGTAGATACATGTAAACACAATTAGTCCAATACCACTTATATGTTGTCTGATTTGATTACATTTAACTTTATTGTTCATTGCATCACACACGGTAATGTTTTCAGTGATGCCTTAGGCCACCCTGCAAAATGTATTAGCTTTTAATGTGCTAGGACACAGCAGGATTCGCAAAAATGGCTTTGTAGGCGGGTAATATTGTTTTGATTATCCATTTTATGTTTTAGAGAGATGTGATTTGAAAACTGGTCATTGTCCTCTGTCTGGAAGTTAATGGGCAATAATTTTCTGCCCCGAGGAATCGAACATGCTTTCAAATTAAAAATTGATAGTTTGTGTAAGTTTTAATGATACAGGAAATCTTCAATATTCTTGGTATGCTGGAACCCAATTTAATGAATATACATGTACTTTGTGATACATGTACAGTGTACCTGGAAATTTTCGCTCCTGCATTATTTTTTGCCATTTTCGTTCTTAGATGAGAGTAGGCGATTTTTTAAATGAAAGTAAAAATTTTCGAGGTGAATAATTGAAGCATGGTCATACATGTACATGCCATCCATGAGACCACTGGTGATTTAGGGCGAATTCAAGATGAGGTAAAAACACTTTCTGTTGTAATGGGTGAAAATAACCAAGGGCAAAAAATTCTAGGTATACAGTATTCAAATTCAAATTTCATTTTACGATTTTGAGTACACAGTTGCTTGTAGAAGTTTAGATTTTGAATTGAAACAAAAACCATTTTTTTTGGTCATTTACACAAAATCCTCAAGTTTTATGTCTAATTTTCCCCCATGAAAATTATATCTTGTGTTTGCTATTCAATTTTTTAGTAGGTATATTAATAATGTACCTAAACAATTTTGGAGATTTTTAAAAAATTTCCTTCAGAGCTCGACATCAACATACTCAAGCTCAACTAACTTATCAGAATTTAAAAATCAAAAAACATAAAATGCCCCTCACCACCCCCTAGAAAAAAATGAATACAGACTGGTTGTACACATTTACAAAGAGGATATCTTTTCTCACTTTCTTTAGATAGAATAGATGTAGGAAAAATGTTTTGAAGATGTTTGTGTATACAGGTAATAAGATATATACTATATATAAAAGAATTTCACGGTCAACAAATTTAAAATACATATACATATTTTCAGGTGGGTGATTTATTTTGGCATGTAGGTGTAGGTCATTTCTTTATACATCTATATATACATGTTTGTAAAGAAATATATGAACAAACTTGTCTTTATATTTGCTGAAATTTGACCTCCATCACAAGTCTAATGGTAGTTACACCTAGATTATACATTAATGTACCTAGAGTTTACACTGGCTCAGTCGGTAGCGCGCTCGACTCTGGATCGTGAGGTCGTGAGTTCGAGTCCCGCCGGCGACAGGTTGGTTTCCTGTCTTTCGGATGAGACAGTAAAAAACAAACAAACCTAGGAGGTCCCGTGTCACAGTAGGTGTTCTATTGTACACGCATGTTAAAGGCCATATTGGGGATATAACCATCTCAAAACACAATGGACTCAATGGCCGTAAGTGCAGAGCATAGGCCAAAAATTTTGAAGCCCTTCACCGGGTGGATATTAATCATTTGCATATGTAATAAACTGTGACGTCTCCATATGAGTGAAATATTCTTGAGTGGGACGTTAAACAACAGTAAACAAACAAACAAACCTAGAGTTTACATAACAATGCTCCCCTAGTAACTGTGCTCGACCAGTTTGAAAATAATAGTCAGGAGTCGGGCCTCTATTGTACAGGGCCCTGAGCACTATCAGTTGGATTTTTATGTCCCAATGGGCCATATTGGGATATAACTCATCTACTCCTAAAACACAATGGACTGTTCTGTAAATCAATGATGTTACGAGATCCTCCTTTGTTGGTCTACTGAATGTCGGCTATAAGTGAATGTGTTTGGGAAATTTTGCACAAAAATTTGGAAAAAATATTTTCAATTTAAAATTAACTCATCGTAAATTTTGCATCAGGAATGGGTAGTAAGAGAGTTACTGGCCTTTTGTACCAGATCCACATGTGATGGATATTAATCCTTAATATGGTGCATATGTAATAAACTGAAAATCAAATACTCCCGACTTTAGATTATTCTTAAGATAAAAACTTACATTCTTATTTTTCATACATGTATATTACAGGCCTTTTTATAAGCCAATTTGATTCGGCGCATACAATATGGTCATTGGTGACACAAATGGGAATTTTAATGTGAATTTGTGTCAGATTGGGAAGATATTCTTGCACACATTTAAATCTAGTTTTAATGGAATCTCTCTTGTACATTTAAATGGATAAATTTACTGTTATTTATGTTCATAGTATCTAACCGTATTTGGAATTTTTAGATTTTGTCTTCACATATTGGATTATAAAAAAGAATACATAGTGATTTTGGTTTATTGGTGAAATGGGGCAGAATATTGGCCCTATGGAGGCTTGATTTGTTAAATTTGCTTTAGCGACCACCTGTGTATAACGACCACCTGGTCATTATTTTTTTTGCTGTCCCAAGTATCATTTGTGTACAGATCAACTCTATATAAACACCTATTTTTGTCACCACCTCCTTCCAATAAAGACCAAGGCCTTTTTCTACATTGTGTCCATATGGGCCTGATAATCTTTATACACAAGTTTCACTGTGTATGTATGAGTACTTATATTGTTGTCTCTCCACCAAAACCAAAAGATCATTGGATCGACCTGTTTGTTTGTTTATGGTACAGATGTAAACAATAGTGGCAGGGCTTTTTAACGTCTCACTCAAAAGAATCTTTCATATCTCATATGGAGACGTTCTACCAAATGCTGGGATGACGAGGCTTCAATTTTGGCCTATGATCTAGTCCTAGATTTATTAACACTTACGGCAATTCAGCAGTGAGGGTTCTTTAACGTGCACGTCCACGATACCAAAAACCTACATTGTTCGTCGATCTACATACTGTAAAAATATTTGCGAATAGCTATAATATTTCAGACAACAATAATTATTCGTATAGCTCTCTTAAAAGTTACATTTTTACCATGCAGTAATAAGACAGATGAATATTAAATTGCATGCAATTACATACCGGTATGGGTATGGTACTTTTAATCATTGATAAAAGAATTTAACCATGCTTTAATCAAGATAAGATAATGTCTGAAATAATATACTGTATTAAAGACTTTTAACAAAACATACACCAAAACCACATTGTGGTTTATTGTAATCCTCAAAAATCCTGAAAAGACGTTACCACGGTTTTTTTGTTGCTCAACGGCAATGCAAGATCTCCCTGCAATGACGTAATTCATTCAATAAATGTCCTTTGTTGAGTTGTTGTTTTGTTTTTGTTTTTTTCGAAGAATGACACTTTCCACTTCCTGGTTGTTTAAAAAGACTCTTTCTGTTCTGTTGTTGATGTTCATTGTTTTGTTATGAGTGTAAACATCTATGACGTTGTTTTATCACTTTCATTCTGTTTCAGAAAAGTTATAGATATTATGGTTGAATCTGTCTTGAAAGACAACTCTGATGAAAGACACCCTCACTTATAAAACCACACTCTGAAATTCACTTGGTTATCGTAAATAATCCTTTAGATAAAACCTCTCTTTAGAAACCACCTGGCTATACATGTAGAGGCCACATTTCAGTGGTTGATGAGGTGTTCTCTCAAGCTGTGTTCTTAAAATGAGCCGACAGGCAGCAAAATCAAGCGCCTTTTGTAAAGATCTTGCTGGCTTTGAGATTTCTGTGTCAGGAAAAAATAGTGTACTACATGTGTATATACATGTATTGATATCTACATATAAATTGTACACCTTTAGTGGCCCCCAGAACTCTGGCTGTCATTTCTGTTTCCCCTGTTTCAAATTTTTCCCCCTATCAAAAATTTTATTGGGAACATTGCCAAGACAGGTTTCACTGGGAGAAGTGAAAAAAGTTTTTATTGCACATGTAGATTCCTAATATGTAAACAGATTTACCGTTTGTGATACCCGGTGGACATTTTAGGCCTGTTCTAGTCTCTCGTTCACTACACATGTATACATCAGTAGTTAAACTTCGAGTCTTGTTACTACGGTAGTTGTATAACAATATATAGTCATAGTTACAAAGATATACATGTATTGTGATATTATTTCTGCCGATACGATATATCGATGAAAAAAAGAATATTGATATTTTTCAGAAAAATAAAATATGGAATTTTGTTGGTTCCTTTATTAGTATTTCAGTGTCTGTTGGCGTCACCTAAGTGCTATAATCAACAAATTATCTCTTTTGTCTGAAATAAGTTACCAATATACAAGATGGAAAGAGTAAAGAGTGGTCCTACATTCACTGTTTCTGTGTTTCAAACTTACATTGAATATTCCTGACAATATGATACATCATGATCCATGGTGATACATTTTTCATTTATTGTGATACATGTACATGTATATCGTGATACACTTTTGAGTCATAATACACATCCCAACTTGCTACTGACAAGAGGAAGTAAAAAACGTATTTTGTAATTTGACCATCACAGAATGTTGATTTCAGTAACATGTAAAATGCATAGAGTATTAGATAACTTCTGTAGGACAGACTTTCAACTGCAGAACTGAAATGTAAAAAGCACTGTTTGATGCACTTAAGTAGATGTGTGTGTGTGTGTGGGAGTAAAACGGAAGAAATATGTCTTAACTCAATGACCCCTGTAGTTGCATTTGAACTGATCCATTTCAAAGAATGGTAGAGTTCACTGGTAGAATTCAGGAGTCTTAACGTTCAAATTTTACAATGTAATTTGATATGTATTATAAAGTTTTCATTTCTTATTTATGGCAATAGTCAAGACCATACTTTTTATATTGATTTGGGTGAGTCTAAATGTGACCATAGGGGTGACTGAGTTGTTAACACATGTGATCAGTTAGTTACATGTATACTTGCCCCTTTACTGATATTTACATATGGTAATCTTCATTTTGTTTGGAGCATAAGGCCATTATAACTTTGTCCCTATAGAGCCTCTTTAGTTAAAGAACCCCTTTCAAATACATATGTACTTCACAGTGAGAAAATAACTTGTGTTACTAATATATAAGAAATTTTTTTTCGACAAAAAAGATAGAAAATAGAACTTCATGAAAATCTGTGAAAATCAGTGCCAGTAACTCATCAACCCCAGAAATGCAAATGGACTCTTCTGTAAATCAATGACTTAGACCAGTCCAAATTTGTCTTTAGGGGTAAATGGGTTAAAAGATCATTTCTGTGACAAGTTTGTAAAATTGCACCTACATGTACAAAAGAAAAACGTTTCTCTGATAATCTTGATAACATCCTGCAACTTAAAAAAAAACACCTTATATTTACTTTACTCCATTAGTGTTTATATATAAGTACACATTCAAATGCAATCATAGCTGAAACAAGATGGCCAGCATCAATACATGTTTATAAATTTCCCCTTTAAACATCTGTTGGTTGTATAGAAAACCAATCATTAACATATTGGTGCCCTCTGGTCTTATGATCATCCAACAGGTTTAGCTCCGACACATCATAATTTAATATCAACAGTGTATACAAAGTTTGAACCTATCGGAAAGAAACAGCATAAAGAATCATCTTAATGGAGCCTGTTGTATAATAGATACTGTTGTACACATTTCTCTGTTACTTACCGTTGGAACCTAAGCTAACTAATTTAAAATTTTTCCAGTTTACTTGATGTGAAATGCAGATTGTCTTTCCCAGGGTGCATTGTACATGTACCCGGATCATCACCTCCACCCTGGCAGCCACCATATGCGTATGACTGAAAAGTTTTTGAGTGTGATATAAATCACCATTTAAAAAAAGAAAACCACAAAATATAAAAAAAAAAATGGTTTTATAAACCGCTTCCCTCTTTGATAATGTACATTTAGCTTATATGAAATCAAAATTTCAAATTCATCAGTTTTTTTCTTTCATTTCAGAATTACATGTGTTATATTAAAATATTTGGATAAAATATTGGCTGCCAGGATAAACGAGGATAATATTGAATCTTAATTAAGGTAAGATTGCATCATGTCAATTTTTTATGAGGCCCAACCCCCTACCCTCAGAATGGGGACTTTGAGGGAATATGATGACAGAGACCACCTGCATTGAGAGACCACATTTCAGTGGTGCAATGTAAATGGGGTGGTCTCTCGATTCAGGTTCCATTGTATCTGTAGATCTGAAAGCATCTACACTACTCCGCGAAATACTATTCTGTCTGGCCTGGGTTAGTGATTAGAGCTTGGAAATTAAATCAGGAAATAGAGGAATACAATTTGTATTGTTAGACATGTAGATGCATTTTGTCTATTGCACACATTTTAATGTACAACGTTAAAATGGTAAATTGTACAGGGAGGAACATTTGCTCAAATGATTTTTTCGATTCCTGAAAATGATATCAGATTATGGGAAAATTGCACTAGTAATGCTGATAAATGCATTGTACATCATACTGGTTGGCAACTACATGTATGCAAGCTGATTAGGTGGGGAGGTTTTGCAACATATAATGTTCTTGCCTAAGGTTGATGGTCTCACCCCTCTCCCTTGGTACTAGTACATTAACAATTAAACTGTAATTAAATTTTCTTCACTGCCATTATTTAATTAATCAAAGACATGGCGGCAACAGTAAAACTGAAAAATTGTTGAGCGTGGGCGTAATATAAGTTATTGTGATAAGTACGTGTATAAATTTGGAAGTATCAACACTACACAGGGAAGAACAAGATAAACATTAAGGACTCCGTTCTTTGCTTTATCTTACCTTTCCCTACACACTTCACACAAAGTGTTAGTAATTTGTTGGCTAGAGAACATTGAAATGCACATCAGTAGTTGTCGGTTTCATTATGGATGAGATTCCTGCAGTTATACAGATTAATATAATTGTTTCTATAATTGAGCTGACTGTATCACTTACGATACAGTTCACTTTCTCTGAGACATTAGCCAGCTGTAAAGTTAAACGGATAATTTAAAGAAAATGATTTGAAAATTGTGAAACAAATGAATGGATGTGGATGATTGGCGCTTTGGCATGAAATGTTATCTTTAACATGCATGCAAACACACACAACCAAACACACACATACAGGCATGCACACACACACACACACACACACACACACACACACACACACACACACACACACACACACACACACAAACACAGTGATACACATGCACACAGACATACACAAACAAACACACACAGTGACACATACACAAACACACACACAGTGACACATACACAGTTACATACAAATGTACCTACATTAGTTACACACAACGACACACATACAGTGACACATAAACATACAGTGACACACATACACAGTGACACATACACAGTAACACAGTTACACATACACCTTTACACAGTGACACACATAAACACTGACTCACATACAGTGACACACATACAGTGACACACATACAGTGACACATACATGTACATGTATAGTGACCCACATACACACACTGACCCACATACTGTGACTCATATACAGTTACACATACACATTTACACAGTGACACACATAAACACTGACTCAGATACAGTGACACACATATAGTGACACACACATGTACATGTATAGTGACCCACATACACACACTGACCCACATACTGTGACACTCATATACAGTGACACATACACACACAGACATACATACATACAGCGACACATACACAGTGACACATACATGTACACACTGACCCACATACAGTGACTCTCACACACACACACACAGTCACACACAGACAGACACACACAGTCACAGTCACACACACAGACATACACACACAGACACACAGACACAATCACACATACACACAGTCACACACAGTCACATAGTCACACACATACACACAGACACACACACAGTCACACATATGAATAGTGACACACACACACACACACTGCACTGCAGAGATCACTGTAGATCAGGGTAATCAACCTATGTCTGTTAATGGCAGACATAAGTAAAGTTGTGTATAATTATAAGAAGCAAATAGTTTAACATGTCTGTGGCTTCTGACTCCAAACATATACAATGATTCCCTATCTGTTTTAAGCTTGGTTTAAAATAATGTGTAATGTACATGTAATTATATTCATGTAGAGATATTTCCTATTGCAGCAAAAATGATCATGTTACTATCACATTACATACATATACATGTATTTTCATTAATGAGACTATCTGTCCACCTACATTGTATTTAAGCATCTATTTATATGTATCTATTACCTGTCTGTCTTTCTGTCTTTCTGTCTGTCTGTCTATCTATCTATCTATCTATCTATCTATCTATCTATCTATCTATCTATCTATCTATATCTATCTATCTATCTATCTATCTATCTATCTAGTCTCTGTCTGTCTGTTTGCCGGCTTGCCCATCTGTCTGTCTGTCCATCTGTCCATCCATCCATCTATCCAGTTGAATACATTTTTATCTATCCACGTATCTCTATCCACTGAGCAGATTGCATTAAGTACAATAAAATTGTAACTGATGACTTATCAAGAATCTGTCAATTTCATTCTTGCTGGAAGTCATGATAGCACATGGTTATTATGTTTGGTTAGTTTGTCTTTTGAGGTGAGTTTCAGTGTTGTGCAGTTACCATGTCAACACACACTTTTGCGACTACAGTCTTGTTGACGTTCCACTTACGCAGTTTTACTGCCTCATTTCCCATATTTCAGCTACATTTGTATGTACACATTTCGTGGCGGCATAACTCTGTTGGCAGAGTAATCTCTTGTTTATGGAAACAAATTTTCATTTGAATAGTCTTCTGATAAAAGACATGTTGATTAAAATGTCCTAACCTTAATTTAAAACCAAAACACTCCATAGCGACTGTTGATTGTGTAATTTAGAAGGCTTGCTGTGTGAAGAAGAAGAAGCTGTGTCAATTTTGATTATTTCGAAATCATGAGAGTCTGTCTATATCCACCACTAATTTCTGGAAATTAATTTGCTGTCGAGCTATTTTTAGAAACTTGTGTATCAAGAGTGTCTACACTTTCGCCCTTTCACCCACCACCGCTGAGGTGAAAACAGTACTTGGAAGATTTCACCACGAGGGTCTGCCTTGTTACAGTTTTATTTTTGGTATTATTTTGCCACATGCACACTCATCAATTTTTGTAGTACATTGTAAATTTTATGCACCTGGCCTGAAAGGTCCACCGGGGTCATATAGTGTTTAGGATTGTCTGTCTGTTTGTTTGTGTGTTTGTTTGTTTGTTTGTTTAATGTTGTTTAACGTCCCACTCAAGAATCTTTCACTCATATGGAGATATCACCAGATGCCGATGAAGGGATTCAAATTTTGACCTATGCTCGGCACTTATGGCCATTGAGCAGTGAGGGTTCTTTAACGTGCCGACACCTACTGTGACACGGGACAACAGTTTTTACTGTCTCATCCGACAGACAGGAAACCAACCTGCCGCCGGCTGGACTCGAACTCATGATCAAGAGTCGAGCGTGCCACCGACTGAGCCAGGCCGGCTTGTCTGTCTGTCTGTAATTCCATCCCGGTTACATATAAAGTGCAATATTTCAATTTTGGATTGTGATACAGTATCCAGATTTGGACCGTAAGTTCATCAAAGGGTTGCTCACACTTCACTGACATCACATGCTCCTGGGGATGGGATGGGGGGATAAATGGAACTGGCAAGTGCTCGTATACTGGTAAACATTTCTACTAAAAATCCTCTTAGTATTCAGGTGGCACTCATTGACTACAGATGAAAGATACAGGTGCTTTGACCAGTTGGTTGTGTGTGTCTTAATGGTGTTTTATGCCATATTTTATATCTGCTTGCAGCGGTTACAAAATGTAAGTGGTAGAACATTTGACTTGCAAATGGAAGGTACCAGGTTCGACTCCGTGAGTCATGTCAAAGTCTTTTTAAAAATGGTAGGGATTGTTAACCTCGCCAAATGCTCGGCATACAAAGTGGAAGTCACACATGTAGGTCTTTTGGATGAGATTTAAAACCGAGGTCCCGTGTCACGGCGGGCGTGGCGCGTGAAAAGAAGCCTCACTGCATTGGTGTCAGTGAATAGCACAGGTCGAAATTTCTGTCACTTTACCTTAAGCTGGTGACATCTCAATATAAGTGAAAAATTCCTGACAGGATGTAAAACAACAAACAAAACAGTGGTGTTTTATATGCCACAAAGAATAATTTGTCAATGACGTCCAGCTTTTGAACCCTGTTACATTTTTTAACTCACCAACTCCTGAAAAACAATGGATTCTTCTGTGAATCAATGACTTAGATCAGCCCAAATGTGTCTTTAAGGTGAATGGTTTAAAGATCACCAACTTTAAAAGCAAGTACCAGTAAACTGGTGGTTTTGCCTTACATGACCAGTTTAGTTTATAGAGAGACTCAAACTCTTGACTGACTAGAGCCTGTGTTGAAATATATATTCATGATTTTGAAGTGAGATGTTCTATAGCCACTTGGGCATTGAGGCTGTACGCATGAGAGACTTACCACCTCATCTACTATACGTGCCCTCTACAGATGTGTGTTTTATTGTATGACATTTCATCTATAGAATATAATATTCAATTATCGTAAGTGGTTTTCTTACATGTAACTCATTAACCCCTGAAGACACAATTGGACTGGTCCAAGTCATTGATTTGCAGCAGAGTCCATTGTTTTTTCAGGGGTTGATGAGTTGATGTGGCCATTAGGCAAACTCCGACCCTCACAGCTCAGAGGTCATAAGTTTTGGGTTAGTCCATGGCCAGTTGACCACAAGAAGGCAGTATCAAACTATCTTGAATTTCCTCTTACATATTCTGCAGAAAATGAAAATGAATCGACCAAATGTAATTAAGATAAAATAAAAAATGGCCTACATCTTGTACACTAGGTTTTAAAGAACAACCTACAAAACTGCTGACTCATGATGAGAGAGGCCAGATTGATTAACTCATCCCCTAGAGACAAGTTTGGACTAGAAACATGTAGTCTCTTTGTATGTGTTTTTAGGTAGGGTCCATTGTTTTTAAGTGGGGAGGGAAGGATATACATGGCTGTAGGGATAAAAATTCTATACTCTGTGTCTTAAGAAAATATTTCTGTGGATTTGATATTTCTACCAGTAACTTGTACACGCAGTTAAGTGCTGTATCTAACGACCCCAGTATTATGCTTAGATGCGATATTTTTCCAGCACAGCGTTATCTGACCGACTGACGTGATTCTATATTCGGTGCAAATTAAATGAAGTGAAATTGTTAATGTGTAAGTTTGTTGTAATAACCGTGTAGAAAACGCAAACATTAGGCTTAGCTACATGTAGCTGTTTACTCGCCAGTCTTGTCTTTACCTGGATTTATAGTTTTCATTCGGTGTCAGAAGACTTCATTTAAATCTTCTATTGACACAAACATATACATGTATAATCTATTCATCGTGATGTCGATGGGTGCCTTTGGGTGTCGTACAAGACTCTTTATAAAAACATCTACACGGGTATTCACTTACGGATTTTTTTTTCCAGATTGATATACAATGTGTAACATTTAATGAGTTTATAATTTTAAATTTGATTATTGTTCGGAATTGCTTGGCATATCAACCTTTTAATCATTCATGTTTGCGAGTAATTCTTTTTAACTCATTCATCCCTAGAGACACATTTTGACAGGCCTAAGGCATTGATTTACAGTAGAATCCATTGTTTTTCAGGGGTTGTTGAGTTAATCTATTTATGCAGATTCTATTGATATATAGTACAGTACATTTTTTTTTCTTTTTGAGAAAAAAAAAGCTTTTGACAGTGTTAATAGCAATTTCATACATTTTCTGAAAATTTAGTAATTTTTAGTGGTTGACCTTTATATAATTTATTGGTAATATCTAGAAAACTTTTTAGTGTAGCAGTATCATTGTATTGTTGATGAGTTATGTCACAGAAAAATATTCATTGCATCAATTTCTTTAAAAATTGCACCAAAGGTGCATACGTATTTAGAGCAAGGTTGAATCAATCATTTGCAAATGAATAATTGCCTAACCGGGTTTCTCAAGCAATTTTCACAAAATAAATAGGAATTTAAGATTTTTTTTTGCCAGTGTATATCTCTTTTTTTTGTTATTGTAGATCAATCTAAGTAGTGAAAAAAAAAAAAGATAGAATTTATTTGTTTTGGAAAAAAATACAGTTAATGCCCCCTTAACCCGTTCATACCTAAAGACACATTTGGACTAGTCTTAGTCATTGATTTAACAGAAGAATCCATTGTTTTACAGGGGTTGATGAATTACGACATCAGAAACCAATTTGATATACTATATAGTAAACACCTGAGTCCTATAAACTTTACTGAAAGGTTATTAAATTTTGTCACTAGTTGATGTAACAGAAAATTTATATACTATGAAGTCAGAAAAAAAAAGAAAAAAAAAAAAAAGGAGTAGATGTACAGGGAAAAACAACAACAATCAGAATTTTGGTTCCCCTGCCTTATACTTTAAACAGCTGTTTATCAATGTAAATTAAAGGCTTATGAGAAATTGGATTGATTTATTTGACGACCTACAGGTTACTTAAAGGTCAGAACCAGTAAATACATGTATCATATGTTCTTCATACATAACAGAAAAATGCTGGGATCTTCAGTTTCCGATACTTTACACCAGTGAATGCTTCAGATGCAAGGCTTTTTATGTACTCTTTTGTGTTTAAAAAGGGTATTTCACACATTGGATGCGGATTAAGACAGGATTTTCATGTCGCCCTTGTTTTCTACATGATATGGCAACTTATGTGACTTGAGATTCCTGTCATATACGTTTACATGTTAGCAATAATTTTCGCACAGTCCTTGAAGTTTTATGTTTCCCTCCCCCCTGGCTGTCACTAGATGCAAATGTGTGTACATGAAATCATGACATGTGTCGAAGTTTAAAAGTAAGTACCATGAAGATACATTTAATATTTTGTCTAGTGCTAGCCCACTTTACACAGTGAGAAAAATGATGACTTGATTTTTTTTCTATGCAAACATGTACCCATGGTATATAAAGGTTGTCTCCCTTGCTTGTTTTCCTTGCCAATTCATGGTTTATTTGTTTATTTGGTCAGATGTATCCCAAGATGTCCCATGGATCAATGAAAACGACAACTTGAAAGCAATGGGAAAAATATGGTCCATGTTAATCTGTCTCCAAATTAAAAAGCTCGTTCATTAATTAACAAACATTAAAAAGATTCTCACCGAAAAGTGTATGTCTGTCTCTAGTTACATTGTAGATATGATATTAAGTTGTTATCTATTGAAAAAGAAAAAAAGCAAAAGCACATACATACTCGTAGGCAGGACTTTTTTTATAGTATCCAGCGGGCCGAATTTCGGCCCCATTCCCAATGCAAAATGCATGTGTTTTTCCCCAATTCGATGAAAAAATTCCTAATTTGATATGACCTCATGACCATAATAAAGACAAAAAAATCTAATAATAATGTAAGAGGAAATGAATTTTAAAAAATGAATAAATTTAGATTTCTGTGTGTGCACACAATTTTTCCTAATATGATATAAATTCACGTTAAAATTCCCAATTGTGTTGCCAATGGAATTTTCCCAAAATTGACAGAAAAAGGCCTGATAGAGAAAAAATATTGGTTTGTCAAACTCTTCTTCTTGCTTGGTTTCATAAGGATGAGAAAACTTAGTTTTGAAAAAATTCTCTTCTTTTTTTTTACAATGGTTTGATAATTTCAACCAGGAGAGGGGAGAAATTGACTAGCCATTTCTTTCCTCGAAGGCAAAAACTGGTTAGCCAATTCTATCCCTGAGAACTTTCATCTGAGGATATGGAAGAATATATAGGCCTTACATCATGGTGTATGTTGGTTTCACTTATTTTGTATGATGTCAGATTTGACGTCATTGTGTATATTGGTTTCAGGTATTTTGTATAATGTCAGATTTGACGTCATGGTGTATGTTGGTTTCAGTTATTTTGTATGATGTCAGATTTAATGTCATGGTGTACGTTGGTTTTAGTTATTTTATGTGTCATGGTACTTATTACATGAAGTATGTTGGGTTTTAGATATTTTATGTGATGTCGGACTTACAACATCAGCTGTATGCCGCTAAATGATATATATCGACTGGAAGGCGAGGACAAAATCATAAGAAACAGATACAGCATGTTTTGGATATTGATTACTAAGATGTTTTTGACATAAAACAGTCATGTGTATATTGACATTCTGATAACCTGCTAGTCACAGATATATTTATGGCTTGCGTTGCTGTTACTTTAGAATTACATGTACATGTACTATTGACTCTATCTGTTGTTAGAATTACTATTGAGTCTGTATCTGTTGTTAGAATTACTGTTGACTCTATCTGGTGTTAGAATTACTATTGAGTCTGTATCTGTTGTTAGAATTACTGTTGACTCTATATGTTGTTAGAATTACTATTGAGTCTGTATCTGTTGTTAGAATTACTATTGACTCTGTATCTCCTGTTAGAATTACTATTGAGTCTATATCTGTTGTTATAATTACTGTTGACTGTATCTGTTGTTAGAATTACTATTGAGTCTACATGTATATCTGTTGTTATAATTACTGTTGACTCTATCTGTGGTTAGAATTACTATTGAGTCTATATCTGTTGTTAGAATTACTGTTGACTCTATCTGTTGTTAGAATTACTATTAAGTTTGTTTCTGTTGTTTTAATTACTGTTGACTCTGTATCTCCTGTTAGAATTACTGTTGACTCTATATGTTGTTAGAATTACTATTGACTCTGTATCTCCTGTTAGAATTACTATTGACTCTATCTATTGTTAGAATTACTATTGACTCTATCTATTGTTAGAATTACTATTGACTCTATTTATTGTTAGAATCACTGTTGATTCTCTATTTATCTGTGACTCTTTTTTATTATTTCATTGTTTCATCCCTTAACAAGAATTTTTCACTTACACAGATACACCACCAGCTTAAAGTGAAGTGCCACAAATTTTTCCCTGTGCTATGGACCCCCTTAACCCTCGTTCAGATACAACATGTACATGTATTTAAAGACACTATCCATCTATTCTCTCTCTCTCTCTCTCTCTCTTTTATATACATGTATATAAAGTAAAACTTACTTTAGCGAATAGCAAAAGACTGTTTTTGCTCTCCAGTAGTACCTCTATAAAGACCACCTCCCTTTTGTTGTGTCCCGAAGGGCGTGTTTATATACAAGTTTCTCTCTCTATATATATAAACTTACACATATAATACCTAAAATAGACAGAGATAGAGATGATTGTACATGTATATTGAACATTGAACAAATGTATCTCCGCTACAAATGCATTGTATTCATTCTGTTTCTTCAAGGGAACCATTCTGTGTACCAGCCATAATTTCCCAAAGGAATGACAGTTTTCCATAGCAATAATTAGATGTTAGTATAAATAGCATTTTAATAGAAAAAAATGTCAGCTCCAAACAAAAGAATGGCATGATCAACAGGAAAGTGAATTTAATTTTCTGTTGGACATCTTCCTAAAGAGATGTTAACGATGTACGATACATTAATATTTTGTGATGCTCCAGAACCGACTGCATACAGTACATCGTAAAGATAATGATTTGTCTCCGGAATAAAAACACTAGGGGATATTGTTTTCGTGATCAGTGATCTCATTGTTTCTTTGTTTCTAAAAATATAAAACTGTACCTCGATTAGAAGTTTGTTACAGTACCTTGATTAGAAGTTTTATTGTAGTACTTCAGTTAGAAATTTGATATTATTACAGTACTTCAATTAGAAGTTTGATATTATTAAAGTTTCTCAATTAGAAGTTTGATTTTATTACAGTTCATACCTCAATTAGAAGTTTGATTTTATTACAATACCCTGATTTGAAGTTTTTGATTTTATTACAGTACCTCAATTAGAAGTTTTTGATTTTATTACAGTACCTCAATTAGAAGTTTTTGATTTTATTACAGTACCTCAATTAGAAGTTTTTGATTTTATTACAGTACCTCAATTAGAAGTTTTTGATTTTATTACAGTACCTCAATTAGAAGTTTTTGATTTTATTACAGTACCTTAATTAGAAGTTTTTGATTTTATTACAGTACCTCAATTAGAAGTTTTTTATTACAGTCAATTAGAAGTTTTTGATTTTATTACAGTACCTCAATTAGAAGTTTTTGATTTTATTACAGTACCTCAATTAGAAGTTTGATTTTATTACAGTTCATTCACAGTACCTTACAATTGAGAAGTTTTTGATTTTATTACAGTACCTCAATTAGAAGTTTTTGATTTTATTACAGTACCTCAATTAGAAGTTTTTGATTTTATTACAGTACCTCAATTAGAAGTTTGATTTTATTACAGTACCTCAATTAGAAGTTTTTGATTTTATTACAGTACCTCAATTAGAAGTTTTTGATTTTATTACAGTACCTCAATTAGAAGTTTGATTTTATTACAGTACCTCAATTAGAAGTTTGATTTTATTACAGTACCTCAATTAGAAGTTTGATTTTATTACAGTACCTCAATTAGAAGTTTTTGATTTTATTTTTCAATTAGAAGTTTTTTTATTACAGTACCTCAATTATTTTTGATTTCAAGTTTTTAGAAGTTTTATTTTATTACAGTACCTCAATTAGAAGTTTGATTTTATTACAGTTTCAATTGAAGTTTTTGATTTTATTACAGTACATTAGAAGTTTTTGATTTTATTACAGTACCTCAATTAGAAGTTTTTGATTTTATTACAGTACCTCAATTAGAAGTTTGATTTTATTACAGTACCTCAATTAGAAGTTTTTGATTTTATTACAGTACCTCAATTAGAAGTTTTTGATTTTATTACAGTAACTCAATTAGAAGTTTGATTTTATTACAGTACCTCAATTAGAAGTTTTTGATTTTATTCAATTAGAAGTTTTTGATTTTATTACAGTACCTCATTAGAAGTTTTTGATTTTATTACAGTACCTCCTCAAGTTTGATTTTATTAAGTACCTCAATTAGATTTTTTGATTTTATTACAGTACCTCAATTAGAAGTTAGATTTTATTACAGTACCTCAATTAGAAGTTTTTTATTACAGTACCTCAATTAGAAGTTTGATTTTATTACAGTACCTGATTAGAAGTTTTTGATTTTATTACAGTACCTCAATTAGAAGTTTTTGATTTTATTACAGTACCTCAATTAGAAGTTTTTGATTTTATTACAGTACCTCAATTAGAAGTTTTTGATTTTATTACAGTACCTCAATTAGAAGTTTGATTTTATTACAGTACCTCAATTAGAAGTTTTTGATTTTATTACAGTACCTCAATTAGAAGTTTTTGATTTTATTACAATACCCTGATTTGAATTTTTTATATTATTACAGTACCTCAATTAGAAGTTTTTAATTTTATTACAGTACCTCAATTAGAAGTTTTTGATTTTATTACAGTACCTCAATTAGAAGTTTTTGATTTTATTACAGTATCTTAATTAGCTTAACTTATAGACTCCAGTGACCACACTTGAACTAGCGCATTTCAAAGCTCTGTAAAGTCCACTGTCAGGATTTAGGATTTAGAATCCAAATTTCATAATAATTCAGATTGTAATATTGACTTGTTCGCCCCCGAATTATGACAGTAGACCATACCATATACTGATTTTGGATGAGTCTAAATGTGACCATAGGGGTCATTGAGTTAAGTTGAATTCTATCACAGTATAATACTTTCATTATTTACTCTTTTTTTTTCTTTTTTACAAAGATCTGAAGTATAAACATTGATAGTCATAGGTGTATAAGATATCTAATGTTGCATATCCTACAGATGGAATGCAAAGCTATGACAAGCATTCTACAGCTGTAACAAAAGTTGTAAAACTGTGTTGTTAACACCTCTGTTAAACAAGCTGTGGTTTTATAACAGTGGATTATTTACTATTTTGGTTGCAGATTTATTTAATAATGTGAACATTTTTGTTTGTCACTATCCGTGTGGTTTTTAGTTTTTGTTTTTGTTTATACAGGATTTAATCTGGCATGATAAACAAAACACATGTAGTCAAGAGTCAAATTATGACTTTCAAATTTTGTATGCATGGTTATTAGGTCAATATCTACAAAGTTTGTGAATGAAGACGAAATCTATTCCTATTCATAAACAAACCACTAGGCCCAGTTGGCACTTCAATAACCTACATTGTATGTAGAGTACAGTTTTATACAAATGGCTTAATAACTTAAAACTGAATGGAGCCGGCCTGGCTCAGTCGGCCTGGCTAGTGTGCTCGACTCTTTGAGTTCGAGTCCAGCTGGCAGCAGGTTGGTTTCCTGTCCTTCCTTCAGTAAAATCCGAGGTCCCGTGTCACAGTAGGTGTCGGCATGTTGAAAAACCCTCTCTGTTCAATGGCCGTAAGTGCCAAGCATAGGCCAAAATTCGAAGCCCTTCACTGGCATTTGGTGATGTCTCCATATGAGTGAAATATTCTTGAGTGGGACATTAAACAATAAACAAACAAAAAACAAAACAGAATGACATTTTGTATACAAAGATATATGAGAGAGTCATTAGTAATTATATGAGGATCATTTTGACAAAATTTCAAGGTAAACTGCAGTTTCAAATAGGGATCTAAGTCAAGGTCATACCTAAGGAATCAGAAAATACAGGTTTTTCATCAAATTTTACACTTCATCTCGGGAACTGATGGGCCAATTTTAACCAAACTTGACAGGTGGTATCCCCATCTGAAGCCCTATAAGGTTTGCAGTTAAGGGGAGGACTAGTTCTAATAGCGGCCCCAAAGGGGACCAGAAAGGACAATAACTTTGTACATCCATGTATATAGGGGCTCAAAAGGGGTAAAAATTAGTACTTCTTTTTAAAAGTACTTTTCAGGTGACGATTAAGGCCCATTAGGCCTCTTGTTTTACCCCAGTATACAGAATTTTATATAAGCACATACTTAAGGTCAGACCTATCTTGAAAAGCCATAATTCTTATGCACATCATATAATGACTGCTTAATCATTTAAGATGGGTCGTTAAATACCTACTTTACACGGACAGAGTTCTTATTTATACCATTAACATGTAATTATTGTAATTGCATCTAATGACAGCAAAAGCGGCAGTGGAATGCTATTAAATGTGATGGTTTATTACCTTGGTATACATCAAGCGGGACAGCATATACACCTTCGTACAGGTAAAATACATAGGTGTGTAGGAAATGGCCGTGCCTAGACATATCACATATTTCCTGTTTCCTACATGCATATCGGTATGTCAAACATTGTTTATTGTCAGGAATTTCAGAATTGTTTTTGTTGTCATTTTCTGCCACACTCAGCAATTTTTCGGTCATATTTTGGCGGCCATATTTTGGCGGCCATATTTTGTTTTTAATGATGGAGGAAATACCCTGGTTACAACGTACGCAGAAAAGCAGCACATACTGCTTTCCACAAGTGAACTGGCAAACTTTCCTGCATAATTGAAATCAGCTTAGGTTTCAGGGAAGCTTGAACCCGCACTAACTGGAGGTGCGAAACTGATTAAGTGTGAATTCCTGAAAATTGATCGGTGGTTACGATTGTATCCATGCTCTGAGTGGTACATTAACAAAGCAAGCAAAATAGAACCAAGGAGTCTCTCTCACTTCTGTTCAGCGCAGGTTCAAACTGTGCTGGAACGTTCATAAGCTGATTTTATGAGAAAGTTTGCCAGTTTACTCTGCAAATGGCTGGTGGTCTCTTTCCGGGTACATTGCAACTGAGTTTTCTTCTCCACCATTAAAAACTGGCTGCCACCGTATAACTGAAAAATTGTCGAGTGTGGCATTAAACACTATTCAGAATTAAAAAAAAAAAAAAAAAAAAAAAATAACAAGCAAATTAAAATACTGTAGCCTCACTACATGTATCTAAAATTAAAATGTCCGTGAATATGAGAGCTTTATTTGATCTCATTAAGTAAATAATTGAGAAAAAAGATGGATTAGAAAAATGATTAAGATACAAAGCATTGATTACGTTGTTTGTATTTTTCATCTCAATCAGCTTTTTTGTATCCCGTAATTGACGTATTTCATTTAAATGCCATAAAAAATGGATGTAATTCAAATCGTTCTCATGACAATTTATTTTTTGAGGTATTTTCTATTCTTATCGTAATCTGATAAATTGCTATATAAATATTACATGCTGCGGGACTAAAACTCGATAAATAATTAATGTGTTACATCGAAAGTGTACAATTTGTAAATGAAAGTGAAATTTAACTGGGAGAATTGAAAGGCATTGATAAAACGTAATTCCTAAATGATAGTATTTAGTGAAAAACAGTTAATTGTTATACACATACATTTTGCTTAAAACTTAGAATTTTATACCCCTTGAGATCAAAGAGGGAAGGAATGAGGTACAGTCCTTAGGGACACAACAAAACCAGTTTTTATAGAGAGGTGGTCTTTATATACATGTACAGGTTGATTTATACACAAATGGTACCATTGGGGACAGCAAAAAATGGTATTTATGACCAGGTGGTCTTTATACACAGGTAGACTTTATGACCAGGTGGTCTTTATACACAAGTGGTTGTTATGATCAGGTGGTCTTTATACACAGGTGGTCACTAAAGCTAGTTTTACTGTAATTTGTTTTTTGGTTTTGTGCATTATAATCAGTGGGATTTGTTATTTGGTGGTGGTCAGTTTTTGATGGTGGAGGAGAGAACCCAGGTACAAAGACTATTGGCCTTCTGCAAGTAAACAAGAGGCAAATCTTATCACAAAAATCAGCTTCATTTCCAGCAGGGCTGGAATATGCATTGAGTAGAAGTGAAAGACTTCCTGGTTCAAAGCGTGATGCTCTAACCATTTGGCCACAGGGGCCCCGTGGGATCTAGGAAAAGTTAAGACTGACTCTCGGCAATACAGTGGAACTGTGTTAAGAAGACCACATTTCTAACTGACCCAAATGATGTCCACTGTCAGAATTCAGGGTTGTATGACTTAGAATCAAAATTTTATAATGATTATACTTGTACATGCAATATGAACTTGTTCACTCCTGAATTATGATATTAGACCATACTATTTATTGATCTGGGTGAGTCTAAATGTGACCACAGGGGGTTAACAGGATCAAAGAAGAAGGGGCCTCCATAAGTGAGTGGTTAGAGCATCATGCTTCAAACCACAAGGTCCCTCACTTCTATGTCGGCCCATTTTCGAGTCTTGCTAGAATCTAAGCTGATTTTTTGTACGAAACTTTGCCAGTTTATTTGCAGAAGGTCGGTTTTCTCTATCTGGGTACATTACAAGTAGGCTCTCTCTGCCTCCATTAAAAACTGGTCACCATATATATAACTGAAGAATGATTTAGCCTGGTGTAAAGTAACATTAAAAAAATCACTACACAAAATCTGTCAAGAGGAATTCATCCCATCTCAAAATCTTGTTGCAATGTTAATTTTTATTTTTCCAGCTGAACACATTCACCTCTAAAGACACATTTGGACTGGTCTAAGTCATTGATTTACAGTAGAGTCCATTTTTTCAGGGATTGAAGAGTTTAAAGTCATCAGAGGAACTATTCTTTACATCTTTTCATCACTAAACCCCTGTCAATTCTTGGTGCCCCTGACTCTGTTTTACAAGCTGGTGCCTTTGTGTATATCTGTAGCCTGAAGGCAATTCATTTGTTAATTCTGTTTAACTCCTTCATCCCTCAAAACGCATTTGGACTGGTATACTTCAATGAAATTAGAATATTCCATTGTATTTCAACATACAAAGTGAAAGTACCGTGTCACAGTGGGTGTGGCATGTAAAAGAATCCTTACTGCCATGGCATCACGTCAATAATTATGACACTTCACCTAAAGTTGGTGACGCATACAGTGGAACCTTGCTATTAAGACCACCTAACTGACCGAAACAAAGTGGTCTGATTGGCAAAGTGTTACAGTGGAACCTAGCTACATGTATTAAGGCCACCTAACTGACAGAAACAAAGTGGTCTGATTGGCAAAGTGTTACAGTGGAACCTAGCTACATGTATTAAGACCACCTAACTGACTAAAACAAAGTGGTCTGGTGGCAAAGTGTTACAGTGGAACCTAGCTACATGTATTAAGACCACCTAACTGACCGCAACAAAGTGGTCTGGTGGCAAAGTGTTACAGTGGAACTTAGCTACATGTATTAAGGCCACCTAACTGACTGAAACAAAGTGGTCTGATTGGCAAAGTGTTACAGTGGAACCTAGCTACATGTATTAAGGCCCCCTAACTGACCGAAACAAAGTGGTCTGATTGGCAAAGTGTTACAGTGGAACCTTGCTATTAAGGCCACCTAACTGACCGAAACAAAGTGGTCTGATTGGCAAAGTGTTACAGTGGAACCTAGCTACATGTATTAAGACCACCTAACTGACTGACTCAAAGTGGTTTGATCAGTGAGGTGGTCTCTTAATTGAGGTTCTGTACTGATTCAATATTAATTAAAAGACTGGAAATGCATGGTCTTAATTGTGAGGTGGTCTCCTAAGCGAGGTGTTCTTTAAGCCAGGTTCCACTGTAAATGAAAAATTCTTGAAGAGAATTAAAACAAGAACAATACAAACAACGTACATTTAAAGTCTACGAAATATTACGTTCAACCTATCACGTAATCACAAAGTTGTCAAGTTCATGCAACAGTACGGTAGGAATTTTCCTTCTGCCTGTTAATCTCTGTAATAATCAACCTCTAAAGGGGCATGAAGTGTGTTTTCCCAAAAGGTTTATTTTGTTATATACATGTAATGGCTTAGGCAGGTTAGACTCGACATGTATATGCAAACAAAACTGGACTTGACATTATTATTTTCACAAAATATTTAGAAATACAGTAAAACCTACTATAGTGGCCACCTCTATATAAGGATTACCTGTCTATAAAGGCCAGTTTTAAGAATTTTTTTTATGCCTGTTATATAGCTCTTTTTTTGTTTTGTACCTCAATCTAAGTAGAAAAGGAAAGAATGTTTTTATTTTGAAAAAAAAACCCACTGCTAATTCCCCTTTGAATACATGTATAACCTCTTTTGAGAGATCACCTCTCTTGTAAGACCCCTTTAGTTCGAAGTCATTTTTAACTCATTAAACTCCTGAAAAACAATGAACTCATCCATAAATCAATAACTTGGACTAGTCCAAATGTGTCTTTAGGGGTGAATGAGTTAATGATCCTACTGCATGCTCCTCAAATCTGGCACACTTCTGAATATGCTGTATCTGAACAGGTATTTTGCATCCTATCATACTGGGCTGAAATAAGGCCCCATTCCCAATGCATCCCAATTTGCATTTGAAATTTCCCAATTGAAGTCTAATGACGAGGAATTTGAAGAGATTCTAGTATTTTCACATAGTTTTGTGTATTTGTAGATTTCCCAATTTCAATAAAATGTTGCTAAATTTCCTAATTTAAAAGGCTCAGGCCCAGCAGTTCCCAAAAGAGTGTGGAAACCCCCTGATATACATGTACATATATTTGTTACATCGTGTCTATTTCTGTCCTTCCCATACGCTCCTGTTCCTATTCCCCGCATACTGAGTAGCTAGTTGTATAGACAAGCTGATACTGTGTGTGTGTACTTCCATCTGTTACTGAAGTATTTTAATTAATATTAAATGGTCACTAATCGGCAAAGCAGTGGCCGATATATAAACAGAAGCTATTGATTCATTGGGATTATGGTTACTTAGATTCCATTTGCCAGTATCATTTCATTCACGTATTACTGGATTTGTGATCTTATTAAGTCAGTGTGTGTCATGAACTGTTGTATGCATTGCCTGTTACCCGTGCTCTCGTTGCTTCTGGAAAATCTATATCCAACTGACAGCGGATGAGATGATGCTCGGCATCAACTGGCTACAGTAGTATAAGATTCCTCTCTCTCCAGATCGTAACACTTCAACTGTTGGTATGTATCACTCAGTTTTACCATAAATCTCCTCCTAATTGTTGGGGAACCTCCGTAGCCGATCTTACTGCAACTGAAGTCTTTGGATCTTATTATAGATCAGCCTGTTCAAGTAAATAAGCTTTAGAAGTGATTACTCCGGTTAATTTACATGGTTATGATAACTGTATTTGATAGTCACATATTGGCATATAGGTCGTAATAATAAGCTTTGGGTTTTGATAATCTTTTTTTTTATACATCACAGATCGATTGACAGGCTGCGATAATTGTAATTTATTTCACTGTTTGCAGTATACATGTAAGTTTGTTGTTTATTAGCGATTTTTATTGACAGAATAATTGCATTACTTTAATCAATATGAGTTACTGATAAGTTAAATCTGCTGGTGTTTTTTTGAAACCCTGAAATCTGATTTTAGGTACGGTAGCATAATTGACGGATTATCTTGGGATTTTTGACAATGGTTTTTTTTTTATCAGAAATTGATTGACATGTCATGGTGATCACATTTCAGTTTTTAATGGAAACAAATACATTTATTGCCTCTGAGGGGACTTGAACCTGGAACCCCTGGTTTACGAGTCTGGTGCTCTACCAATGGAGTCAAAGGAGAACCCCCTTTAGCTCAAGCTAGTAGGAATACCACATAACTAACACAGCTACATTATCTCCCTCCATTGAGAGAGTCGTCCCCACTCTCCTAGAGATTGCTACTACATGTACCAATGGGGCGATAATAGGGGATAAATTTTTCACTTCCACATTACCAGGAAAAACTCAGGTTAGGTTATGGTACCCAAAATTTGAGTACATGTATGTACTGGAACAATTTTTGAATATTTCTCAAAAGTTTTCTTCAATATAAAAATCAAAAACAAACTGTGAAACAAATGTACATCAACTGATCTTGCAGTCAGATGAATGTCGAACCCTGTTATATGGTGACAGGCAATTAAGAATAATTAACAAGAAACCACTAAAAGTGATATGGCCCAATTACAAGGCAAGACATCTGTAATTTGAATTTTCTAAGGTCAAGGTGGATAATGAAGGCCATAGTGAACTAATGTGATATGCTCTCTATCATCACATATATGCCAACATGTTTTCTCACAGCAGAGTTGAACATAACAGCTAAACTAAATTGGTTGATGCAGACAGACAGATGGATGGACAGACCTCACCAAATTGTACTTGCTTCACAATTTTAACCAAAATGATAACCAGTGAAGGAAAGAGCTAGGACTTAAATTAAATCAGATATTTTTACAATTTGTTTTGATCTTCTGAAAATATGATATTATGTTGTAGTTGGATCATTATATATACCCGGTACCTATATTACTTAGAAAACTTACATATTTTTGTTTGTTTGATTGGTTTTGTTTTACTCAACAAGTTTTCAATCATATCATGGTACCCAGATTTTGATGAAGGAGGTCAGAGGTTTCTGTTTTTTTTGTTTTATTTTGTGTTTAACTCGCCAATGCTTGAAAAAAATGGATTCTTCTGTAAATCAATGACTTGGATGAGTCCAAGTGTGTCTTTAGGGGTGAATGGGTTAACATCACACTCGACAATTTTTCAGTCATATGATGGCTGCCAGTTTTTAATGTCAGAGGAGAGAACCTGAGTACATCATGTAAATGAATGACCACCAGCCTTAAGTTTCCACAAGTAAACTGGTAAACTTCCCAACAAAATCAACTTAGACTCCAGTGGGACTCCAACCCAGGCTGATCAGAGGTTAGAGATTTTTTATGGTTTAAAGCACAATGCTCTAACCGCTCAGGTTACGTCGGTTTTGTGACAGAAGAGTTGCAAACATGAAAATGCATAATGTACATGAACAGTGTTCAATGTAAGTGGAAAAAGAAAAAAAATTGAATTACAAAAATGTTGTTAAAAAATTTAAATTTT
This sequence comes from Atrina japonica, assembly GCA_030159075.1. NCBI lineage: Eukaryota > Metazoa > Mollusca > Bivalvia > Pterioida > Pinnidae > Atrina > Atrina japonica. The sequence goes on along the minus strand of BROG01000764.1, from coordinate 268,745 downwards.
GGGCTAGGCTGGGAACTAATCTTTAGCTTGGGTTTTCTTTTTCTGTCAAGATATTTCTGATAGCCATCCAAACATTTAAACAAACCAACAAGAGTGCACTATCATGGGTACTTGTTAGATAAAATGTCTTGTTACATTAAGTCGACATTTATTTTCAAAATATCGCAACTTGTAGATGATTTGTTGCCGCAGTTCACTTTTATCTGACAGCGAAGTCAGACCTTGGTTTTGATACGTTTAGCAAAACTTCACAATCGAAAGCAAATGTTTTACAAAACTTCCCCCTTGTCATCTCAAAACATGCCCCAAAAAACGCTTCATCTTTCATCTTAAAGTGTTTTAGAAACTGTGGTTTCTTATCTTGTCATATTATTTTACACCAGGAGAGACAGAGAGTATGTTTCTTGTAGATTGCATACATTTACAAGTTTTATAGAGCAGTTTGTGTTCAATTGGTGGAAGATTTTCACCTAAACATTTTTCGTTTTGAAGTACAATGTATATACATGTACACATGAAGTATTGTCACACGAGATTCCAGCAGTACTTCCTCATTTGTCAAAGCGGGTGTGTCGAGCTTTAAATCTTGAATTGTTGAAGTAGTGAAATCCAAAACTGTTCAAGTGAATTACGGAGGTGTTTTTGACCTTGTAACTTCTGCAACACGCATGCAGTTTATATTTAGATAATGTACTCTTTCACTAAAATTATGTCTTTACATACCCGATATGCACGTACATATATATGTACATTGTTTATATATACAGTAAAACCTGCTTTTGCTGTCCCCAATAGTACCATAATTTGTACATTTCAACCTCTGTATAAAGGCCACCTCCCTATATATAAAGACCAGTTTTCTTGTGTCCCTAAGGGGGTCGTTATATATAAGTTTCACTGTATACTGGTACATATCAGGGATGTCATTAGAGGGTGATAACAGGCAAATTTAACCCCTTACTCTCAGTAAATAGACACCTACTTTTGACAAAATTACATAGACTTCTACACAAAAATTCTCCTGCTACTTTGACAGTTTCACCTGTTACTTAAAAATTCTTGCATATAAATACATTTTGTACATACAGTGAACATTTCTACCTGTACACACACACACACACACACACACACACACACACACACACACACACACACACACACACACACACAGAGCACTGTACACATGTACATGTATGCTGACACACATGTAGATACACAGGGACATACAGATACAGATTATAAATATACAGAAATACAGATACACAGACATATACCTAGATACACATGCACAGATACATATAAATGTACACCTACATGTATAGGTGTACCAAGGTAAAGTGGCACATCCGGGTAGAGTCAAAAACCAAAACGATACCAAAAAAAGGTTGTACAGGTAAAACATAATTACCTTGCACAGACTCCATGCATTACTGAATCTCTAATACTTTTGTGTCGACAAGTGGCTTGTCACCCCTGTTATGATTTGATTTAGACTTGTGGTGTTTGTAAACATGTGCCAATTTACCTTGCTAGACCTGTATAATCTCAGACAGAAAAACAGATACATGTACGTTTACAGGTACGGTCAAAGTCACATTAGATCATGAATTTCAAAGTACTTCTGTCAAGCAACCGATCGTCAAAATAAAAATATTTTTACTGATATAAGTGAAAAACAAAAAGTACAACCTATATCTTTTCATCAGATGCATGTACATGCAGTCTAATTTATTTGATCACTTCAATTTATCAAAATAGTTTTTGTACGAAAAATCTCTATGTTAGCCTTATGATAGTAATAAATTGGGTCACTTGAGACTTCATTAAATTTTATCGTAATGAAGGGGGATAACTTCTGTTTCGGTTTTTCTTTCCCTACATACATGTATAATACAATAATATCCGAAATACGATAATACCCCAAAAAACGTCTTTCGGAATCATACAATTAGTACTCTCCATCTTTTACTAGTTTTCTAGCTTCAACGAATTGCCAATTTTGTCGATACCAAATTGTGCTAGGGGTAATTTGAGTGTGAATATCTCGAACAGAAAGGATTAATATCCTATGTCTTTGGCATGGATAAATTACTGTGTATATATAGAATACTGCTAAGTTGAAAATTAACCATTTTAGGCATCAACCATTTTGTTTTAATCAACCAAAAGTAGTGGACACACTTAATCTGAATTATAGAAACATATACTCTTTTTGTATTTAAATTAGCGCACTCATATTTTAGCGCTCTAAGGGGGTATAGACTTATTAGCGCAATCTTAAAATCACACAAGTAATTTCATTAGCTTTGTCGTGTATACAGAATGACAGGATGGAGAAATTTTAGTGCTGCCCTTAAATTAGCGCAATGACTTGAGCGCGAAAGGCGCTAAAATTAGAATACAGCTAAAGTAAGTACATGTACATGTACACATACAGTAAAACCTGCTTCAGCGACCACCTGTGTATAAAGACCACCTGGTCACAAAGTGTTTTTTTTTGCTGTCCCCAATAGTACCATTTGTGTACAAATCAACCTCTATATCAAAACCACCTACCTTTAAAGACTAGATTTGTTGTGTGTCCCTAAAGGGGTCTTTATATACAGTTTCACTGTGCATACACTTAGACGTATGCACAAAACATACATGTATACATATATGCAAACATATATATACATTTTATACACATACATGTACACAGATTAAGATATAGAGACGGATGCACATATACACTCACATGCCAAAAGTATGTCAACTTTTTTTTATTTCCATTGCTTTTTATGTTAAATAAACTTTATTAAAATCAAGTTGGCCTGACTCATTTATTCAATGAAATTTTGTATACTTTTGCACAATTGTGGGGAAGTCTGTGGATTATCTTTCTAAACTGGTTTGAAATGTGTCAATTTTCTTTTTGTTTAATATGCATGTACATTGTATTTCTAAGTGTCAAGCGAAATTTGTAGCACCATTTCCTTCTTTGTTCTATTTAGTGTCATCAACAAAATGCTTTAATATCACAGAGAAAAGTTTTTTCTTCTGAGAAATATAAATAAATAAATAAATTAAACCAAACACCAGAAGAAAGTAAAAAGACTTTCTTCTAAACATATAAAATTTTGCACGAATTGATGTAACCATTAATTTGTGACAGTTATTAGAAAAAGTTCATTTGATATTGAAAGCTATAGGAAAATGAAAAAAGTTGACATACTCTTGGCATGTTGGTATACACACCAACAAACATATAAACATGTATACATATGTAAATACAAATAACAAACAAACTTTTTAAATTCAATTAGGCCCTACTTAACAGACCATTTTGTTGTCGCCTCGCTTACACAATATTTGCATCTTGTCTTATACCTCACCCACGCCCACTTGGTGACAGTCATACAAAGTATTTGTATGTCTAGCTATGTATGTATAAATAGAGAAATATTGTAAAGAATTTGTAATCAGTATTTGATGACAGTGCTTTTAAATATAAGGTTGTCAGTATGATAAAGCTCACACCCGAAGATACATAATATGCCAAGACCAATATTAACAAATAATGTGTTTGATGTGCCTTCAGATGAAACAGTAAAAACCAAGGTCCCGTGTCACAGTAGGTGTCGGCACGTTTAACTGAACCCTTGCTGCTAAATGGCCTTAAGTGCGGAGCATGGGCGAAAATTTGAAGCCCTTCACCGGCATATAGTGACATCTCCATATGAGTGAAAGATTCTTGAGTGAGATGTTAAACAACAACAAACAAACAATTAAACAACAACTAACAAACAAGTTTATCAACTAAAATTAGTACAGTAAAACCTGCTATAGCGGTCACCTCTATATAAGGATTACCTGTTTATAAAGGCCAGTTTTTTCAAGTCCCTTGACAGCATACTTCAACTAAATTGAACCTGTGTATAAGGGTCTCCTGCACATAAAGGTCAATATTTTCTGGTCCCTTGGGTGGCCCCTATATACAGGTTTCACTGTATCTCTTGTTAATTGGCTCTGATGTTGGCGCGAGGGAATCACAACTCCTTACTGTGGGAGGAAACCGTGAGTGGTCGGAGAAAACCCACGGTTCCGAGCTGGCGACCACCATACCATCTCTCATACTTCAAATTCGGGTCGCATTGGTGTGAAGCGAGTGCTCTAACCACCGGGCTACTCGGACGCATAGTAGTATTAGAAGTGGGTCTCTCCTTGTTTCTTTTGAACTTTGACATAAACATGTAACACATAAACATGTAAAATGGACAAAAGTTTAGATTTTCGGAAAAAAAAAAGAGTAAATAAGTGGAAAAAAATTGCCGAAAATAATTGGGGTTGTGGCTCTTTTTAGGTGGGTTGATCGGGTCTCATTAAACAAATCTATTTTGTACTTTCGGCCTGAAATATGAGACTTTCAGTAAAGAATACTTAGACCTGACTTGATGGAAACACGTATATATATTTTCATTTCTTTGTCAATGTCATTTCTTTGTCGTCGATTTTACTTTTTTGTTGCATGATGACATAGCTTTAATAGTTTGTGTATGTGTCTTATATCACCCGTCAACATTGTTGTTGCTGGTATATAATTTATTTGCACAAAAACTTTCTGAAACTTTATAACAAACTGAAGGGCTATAATGGTGTAATAGAGCTAGGCTATAAATATATAATATCCAAATAAATATTGGAGAGAAATCTATAACAGCATGCAATATTGTGTGTGTGACTTGTTAGGAATCTTTTTGTGAAATGTTTAGAGTTACATATGCACAATTCCTCAATGTCGATACACAATGTATTTGCTGTGCAATTGCTGACTTGTCGATACACTGTTTATAAGCAAAATACATGTATAGGGTCTACCGAGGTAAAGTGGCACATCCTGGTTCAGTCAGAAACCAAAACAATAGTCTACTTTCCAAAAATAGGTTGTACAGGTAAAACATATTGCCTTGCACGGACTCCGTTTTGTGACGACAAGTAGCTTGTTGCCCCTATTATGATTTGATTTAGACTAGTTGTGTTTGTAAACATACGCCAGACTGTGTATCAGGAAATGCATTTAAAAGAGAGAGGCCATTACATTTAGGTTTATGTATGTGTAAATGCGCAAAGTATTTTTCCAAATTTAAATTTGAATTCACATTAAAATCCCTAATTGTGGTCCCCCCCCCCCATCCTCCCACTCGGAAAAAGGCCAGCCTTACCACTGTTATATTGTCTTACATATTTCATCTTTATCATTCTCCAGTTTACGTCACTGAAGTGCAATGTATCTGGAGAAGTTCAATGTAATTTAATCACTGGAAGTGAAATATTATCTGCTGGTACTACATGTAATTGACAAAGCCACTAATAAATATGGTATTCACCTCCCACTTCAAGTATCAAGTTCATATATCAGAATGTAATTCAAAGTTCTGCAATTTACATACGGACTTGGACACACGATCTCTGCAAGACATAAAAATAAATTTGCCCATCACTTTTATTTGTCTCTAAAATTAGAAGATACAGATGTCGAAAAAGAATTAGAAGTGGATAATATCTTCCTTAAGTAGCAAATAAGAACAGAATGAATTGTAATTTACTCTTTTGATATAGAATGAACCAAAGTTCAGACATGTTGCATATATATACCGACTTTATGGTGGCGGATACAGTGGATTTTTGTGCAGTATAGTCTTTCAATGTTGGTTTACACATCTTACTTGGCTTCAGTAAATAAATAATAGTTCGCTTACAATCTGTCTGATCAAGACTCCACATCGGTTGATGTGTATATTGGCAAGTCAGACTTCTATAAAGAAGAATTAGAATTTATGGCTGATTTGTTTATTTTTACAGGCATCCAATGGCAAGAAAATATCACATCTTAAGGAGGCCCAGCTTTCTTTGTTGCTGAACTAACGACTGGCAGAAAAAGACTTCAAGGAGACATCTGTTCGTAAAGTGACCTGATTCCATCACAGCCGTTATTTTCAAGAAATCAAGTCAGGTAAAAAGTCTTGTAATTTTAACCCTTCCAACACTACATACAATAATGGACTGATCCAATACAATAAAAAGAGCGTACCATTTAGATACGTAGGGGTGAAAGGGTTTAGAGAAAATTTCATGGTTTGGATTTTTTTCTGCATTTTTTTTTTTCACTGGGGTTGGGGGTCTGTTGTACCTTTAGATACAAATTCATGATGTTGCCATTGGTATGTCTATCCGACTAACCATATTGAATAATTGTGTGTACAGCATGACAAAGGTGGAAGGAAAATACACCTGACACATGTGGGCAAGCCCACACATGGGGCCGAGAGGCATCATCATGGTGGGTACTTGCACTGCTCAGATTATTTTGATTCATTCACTTAAGTGTAGGTAAGATTTTATTAAGACTTCTCACTATGATCAAGATTTGCCTTAATCATAATATAGATATGTCAAAAATACATCTAATCGGCTTAGATGGCATGCAGTTGAATTGGTTAGCTGCATTTACTCCACCCATCAGCCATCTTGCTGTGAAGACATTTTCTTCAGGAATAAGATGATTGCTTTGACGATCTGTGAATGGTTGATTTTAAAAATTGCCGTACAAAGATAGAATCCTGGACCGGGTTGTTCAAATGGTGGTTAGTGTAATTCGTAATAAACATAAATTTTGTTTTTCATTTATCTTGGAAATGTAACCATTGATTTAGTTCAAACTTTTGTTCAAAATCTGGAATGAACAAGTTTACAAATTATTGCAAAATTTGGATTCTAAATCATACACCCCTGAATTTTTACAGTGGACGTCACCATTCTTTGAAATGGATGAGTCTAAACATGACTATAGGGTCATTGAGTTAAAAAAATTATATGCACAGTGACAGATTATTGACTACAACAGAATTATCAGAGTTTGACAAACGCTGCTATTCATTAATTAAGCCAATCATCTTTCCTACAACTCTACCCTGTACTGTAAAATTTTACGCTGGGATATTCACATGATGCCAGTACAAATGTACTCCCCACAGCCAGGAATCCAGAGCTTATAATACAATTATATATACCTTTGAAGCCATTCATCATTTATTTTTACATAGAATAGGATAACACTTGGGAAAGGAAATTTGTAACCATAAAACAATTTTAAGTGTCCAGAGGACTGATGTACGGCACTCGTCAAAAATATGAACTTACCCCAACAATATCTAATTATTGAACTCTATGATGATGAGAAAAATAAAAAAAGAAGATTCGTTTGATGTGACCTGATGGACGCACATAAAAAGCCCAAACACCAATTCCGAAATTTTAAATTGCCTTCCAAACAGCTTACTTCTTCGCCTTCCGACTGGGGCACATCAGATGAATAACTTTTTAATTATTGCCTGATATTTGTTTTTTAACTGTATTATAAGAGATGAGTTAAAGTGGGGCGTGACTACTCTAAGCCCTAATATCATCATGTACTTCCGGAGTAATGATTTGAAAATGCACTGCAATTTGCAAGTTGACCAGTCGACTAATATTCAAGTAAAAATAAATTTTCATCTGTTCCCATTTTGTTTACATGTATAACTATATTTTAGTGCCATTCTGTTTTTCTATTTCATTTAATATATATATATACAGTGAAACCTGTATATAGGGGTCACCCAAGGGACCAGAAAATATTGACCTTTATGTGCAGGTGACCCTTATACACAGGATAGTTGAAGTATGCAGTCATGGGACTTGAAAAGACTGGCCCTTATAAACAGGTTATCCTTATATAGAGGTCGCCACTATAGCAGATTTTACTTTGTGTGTGTGTGTGTGTGTATATATATATATATATATATATATATATATATATATATATATATATATATATATATATATATATATGTATATGTATGTACAGTAAAACCTGTATATAGGGGCCACCCAAGGGACCAGACAATATTGACCTTTATGTGCATATTGCCCTTATACACAGGTTCAATTTAGTCAAGTGTGCAGTCAAGGGACTTTTCAAAACTGGCCTTTATAGACAATCGATCCTTATATAGAGGTGACTGCTATAGCAGGTTTTACTGTATATATATATATATATATATATATAAATAAATAAAAATAAAAAAAAACTTTTGATTCAGTGCATGTGCTGAATTTCTGGTGCATGCTGTAGTAGGTAATGACCTCAGATTCACAGGAAACTAGTGAAATCTAGGAAGCTGCAGTGATGTCATGGTGGATTTAACAAAGGCTAATGTCTTCCCAAGTTATGTCAATCTACTGATTTATCAATGGGATGTCTGTCAGCTGATAACCGGCTTCCTCTGTAGTAATATCCATATAACCTGGCAGGGTGGAGTCTTCGTGAACACTTTCCTGACCTGGACCAGTCTAAATTTTAGGCAATAAAGAAAAATGACCTTAGGATATTATGCTGGTAAGAGGAAATTGTTCCTACTAGTAAGTTGTCATCGTACCTACATGTATGAGTATCCAGTGAGGAATAAAACTTGTTTAACCCTTTCACACCAGAAAATCAAGATGGTATGCTGTTTTCTATTGTTAAGACCAGTCTATTATTGCCTGTAGGGTTGAAAGGGTTAATGTGAAGCTCATCATATCCAAAAAGTGAGTTGAATAATTTGTAGGATGTTGAAATTCAAAGGTAACTCAGCCCTTTCTAGCTATATATGAATTGGACAATAGTTTGTATACAGTTAGGACTCCATTAGGGTCCAAGACCCAAGTTACGGTAATTACCTCATTGGCTTTTCATCAATACTCCTCTGTGTAATTTGGGGGTGGGGGTGGGGTGGGGGGTAGCTGTTAAGATACATTTGATATCTCAGCGCTCTACAATGCGACCAAATAACTCGCAAATGCAACCATTTTTTAGATTTTGGCGAGTGTTTATCCTCATTTAGTCGCCACATCGCGACCAGTTTTTTCCCCGAGCCGGAAATCAAAAGTTTGTCCGTTATTACTGTGAAATTACATTATCGAAATCATGGTCTGTTATGCGCTTTACAACAACCAATTTGGTTATTTAGTTTCGATAAACTAGAGCATCTAACTCACATGGATTACTGTATAAAAACACGTTGTATTGCTCTCATGTTTTCGACTTGAAATTTTCCTAACAGCACACGATGACATTTTCTTTTCTCGGTCGATTTCAACAAAAGCATCATTAGACACTACTAAGTTTAAAGGAATTCTGGAACCGAGTTATGGCTAGTGTTCGACTAGGCCGAACTTTCTGTCCCGATTTCGATTTCAATTTAAGCGGTTTTTAAATGGTAAAATCAGGGCAGAAAGTTCAGCCTAGTGTTCGACAAGGAGGGCAGGCAGACCACAGCCTAATTCCTTTGGGGATTCTATCGTGGTCGTTTTATCGTGGGGCAACACAATAAAACGGCCGTGACAGAATCCCCAAAGGAATTAACCACAGTCGGAACTGGAAATTTTATCTGTAAATTAAAATCGAGAGTCAAACCCCTGATTGTCGGACAAACACCTATAAATTAAAGAACTTTATAGTTGTTTGTCTGACGATCAGGTCATGGGTGTTGGACTCCACATACAAACTTACAGACAAAATTTACAATTCTTGTGAGCAGTCTCTGTTTGGAAATTCTGTCGAAAAGAAACTGGCGCTAAAATTATAAAAACAAAATTTAAGGTTGCCTCAATATTAGAGTAACAAATTTGAAAAATATAGGCATATAAACACTCCTGGGTTGATAAAAAAATGCACAAAAGGTCAACATGCAGTTAATAACCTTGTTTTAAATGGATAGAAACAATAAAATGTTACATCAACTTAGAAAATTAATATTTTATTTCATTTCTGTATTTTTCATCCAGTGTATTTTTTTATATATATATATTATATATTGTCGTCTTTCACTTAATAATACCAAATGGCGAAAAATTTGTGAAATTTAAGTGTTTTTCTGTTTTTTTTCGCAATATATATATATATATATATATATAGGCGAGTAAAAGTTCCTGGCTAGCTAGTAAAATTTCTGGTTCACTGGCCAAATGAAGAGTGAATTTTTTTAGTGTTGTAGAGCCCTGTATCTGTTATAAGTCATCCACTAGTTCCAGGGGAGGGACTATAGTTTCACATTGTGTCTGTCCTTCCATCCATTCTTCCTTCATTCCATCTGTCTGTCCTGTTTGCTTTGTCCAGGCCATATCTTCATCATATATTGCCACATTTTCGAGACTTTAAAATCTTCGTGATTGACTTTCCCCCTCGGAGGCATTGGTTATCTCATGCACTTTTTATGTTGTGATTCAGAAGTTTCTTAAGTTTCCTCCTTTCTCTTGCAGGTGAGATTAATACATGGACAACCCCCTGCTGACCTAAACTGTCATGAGGATTGAGTCATCGATGTTACCATGGCGTTTCAATGGCAGAAAATCAGTCCACAAGAGTTCCACCAACTGCAGGAGTATACCTCATGTACGTGTTGTTATCATTGATGTATGTTTTTGTGTATGTCATAGAGTCAAATAACTGTCTCTGCATGGAATCAAACCTAGGACCCCTGGTTTACAAACTGCCAACCATTGAGCTAAATGGGTAATCAGTCTATCCAAGCTAGTAGGAACATTATATAACCACTCCTACCTTTGTATATATGTGAGCAAGCACAAGGAAAACTCTCCTGCTAGTCTAGTGATGGGGCATCGATCTTGCAAATTGGACGTTTAAGGTTCAAAACCTGCTCAGGCTATAAGACTTTTTTTTCACCCAGGTACATGTATAGTACAATCCATATAACTTGGCAGGGATTGAGACTCGTGAACCCTTTCTTGACCCAGGGATTGAGACTCGTGAACCCTTTGTTGACCCAGGGATTGAGACTCGTGAACCCTTTGTTGACCCAGGGATTGAGACTCGTGAACCCTTTCTTGACCCAGGGATTGAGACTCGTGAACCCTTTCTTGACCCGCACCAGTTTTAAGTTTATGGTTACAAAGCATAACTACAGTAGAATTATATTGGCAGGAGTAAAATCGGTCCTACTTGTCACCAAACCTTTAAGTATCCAGCGAAGGATAAAACATTCTTCCTGTGAAGCTTGTCATTACCAAAAAGTGAGTAGAATCTTCCATGTGGTAATCGAAAGGTTGCTCTACCCCGCCAAGTAATATGGATTGGACATGTAGTTACTATTCCATGCGTGCGGATTACAGTATCTATTTCCCATTTGTTGAGTTATCTCCTCTTAATAGCAGGTTTCTTGTAAAGACGAATGTGGGCAAAATTTTTTTTTTTCCACACCTTATGGACCAAGGTAAAATATTTTTACCTCATATGTTAATTCTTCATGTTATTTTTTAAAGATATACTGGGTTCATCAGACTGCTTAATTTTAAAAGTAAAAATAAAAAGTAGTTTTTCATCCGATTTGTTCACTTCAATATACCTACTCAAATGAAAGACAACTCTTGCAAATGGGAGGTTACTCGATATTCCACAAATCAGAATTCGCTATGTTAAGTGGTCATCATAAGTAGTGACAAATCACCAGTTTTTATATGAGTGTATTGTACATGTTCAACTTACAGATGTTTAAAGGCTGTTTGTCTTATATTTCTCCAAAATATTTGCCTACTTTCCCATTTTTGCTGAAAATGTTTTTTTTCTTTTATGTACTGTACTGAAATGTTACTTATCTCTAAAGTTAGCCACACTTCTTAATATGTGCTTGAAAAATTTGCTGAAGGTCACAATTTAATTTTTGTGGAAATTAATACACTCGTGTGTGATCATGAGCTCCATTTGACCTCAAGGTCAATTAAAGATTAAAATTATAGTATTTCCTTGTTGATTAAATTCAATATCCTTGAAAGGAAAGTATTGTTATGCCAAAAAACATTTAAATACTCAATATTCACAAAATTTTGGTCCCTTGGCCTTTATCAAGTGAAAAACAATAATATTCATATTCGTTACATTGTATTAAGTCTGCACAATAAACAGCTTTAATTGCAAATGAATTGAATATTTTATTTATGATAAAAATATTTTGTCAACTTTTCGGTCACGTTTTTGTTTGACTTCTGTACCATTCACAAAACATGGTTAATACTGGCCAGGCTCTTGTGAATGGTAAGCAGCCACTGTTTGGTATATATTGGTGTCACATCATGTGGCAGTGTGTAGCATATCATGGCCTCCATGCAATCTTGACCTTTGTCTTCAAGGTCAACTTGTAGTTAATCTATAGTACATGTATTTCCTTGTCAGGGTTGCTATTTTCTTGTTTTTGACTAAAGCTTAAATCTTTTGGTAGGTAGATGTAAATCCTTGAGGCTGTGTGTACCATTATGACCTCCATGTGACCTTGACCTTTGTTTCCTAGTTCGGCTTATAGCCTTTATATAAGTGTAGGTGTTTTTACCATGAGGCAGTGTGACACTTACTATCATGACCTTTATGTGGCCTTGACCTTTGATGTCAAGGTCACATTAAGAAATTCAAATTATAATCAGTCTTGTAAATTACCGTCTTGTGACCATGTAATATAAGTAGGTTAAAACACAATGAGCTGATGTATTAAAATCATTGTAATCGATTTATAGATTACGCTAAAAGGAATGATTGTAACCTACAGGTTACCATAACAATCAATATGAAGACTAAAAAAATATATACAGTAAAACCTGCTATAGCGGCCACCTCTATATAAGGATCACCTGTCTATAAAGGCCAGATTTGAAAAGTCCCTTGACTGCATACTTCAACTACATTGAACCTGTGTATAAGGGTCACCTGCACATAAAGGTCAATATTCTCTTGTCCCTTGGGTGGCCCCTATATACAGGTTTTACTGTATATAAAAATGAAGCGACCGATATCATAGAGAACGAAAAGAAGGTCACATGATTTGTATTTGTTGTAACCTCCACGTAACCTGAATGATCACTTTCATGTTATATTGTGGTCTGCATATTGATAATAAGTGGACTCTGACAAGTGACTCATTTGTTGTATTTACATACATGTACAGTAGTTTTCATATTGAAAAACAAAATATCCTGTCCTAAACGTAACACGCTGACACACACACTCTCTCACACACACACACACACACACACACACACACACACACACACACACACACACACACACACACACACACACACACAGAGTGAACTCCACTTTTAACGAAGTGGAAGGGAGAAAAATTTAAGCCTCGTTATAGCAGATTTCGTTATTCGGATTTATATAGTACATGTGCAAGTATAATGTAAGAAATGTAAGGGAAAGAGATACATCCCCGCAATAACCGGTACTTCATTATACAATCTCATTATAAGTGGAGTTGACTCGGTGTGTACAGGACTACCAAGATAAATTGACACATGTTTACAAACACCACAAGTCTAAATCAAATCATAAAAGGGGTGACAAGCTACTTGTCGACACAAAAGTATTACAGATTCAGTAATGCATGGAGTCCGTGCAAGGCAATATGTTTTACCTGTACAACCTATTTTTGGAAAGTAGACCGTCTCGTTTTGGTTTTTGACTCTACCCGGATGTGCCACTTTACCTTGGTACATCTACACGCGCATGCACACACACACACACACACACACACACACACACACACACACACACACACACACACACAAATGTAAATATATATAAATATATATTTATATATATATATATATATATATATATATAATATTTCATAGAAAATCATTTATATAGCTCTTTTTTTTTTAATGTGATTGAAAAAAGAAAATTGAAATGTAGTCTCTTATCAATCACTTCCAGATGGTTTACAAACACGCATATCGTCAAAGTAATGGAATAAAAAAATAAAATCCATTTAGATGCGTCCACGATATCCTTGTCTAGGGAATATTTGATAATTTTTCAGAAAAGTTTCAATTTGATCAATGAAAGTTTCAATTTGATGAACGATAAAGTTGTTAGACAATCCAAACTTGCAATATGTTAGTAGGAGATATAAATGTTTTTTTTTTTGGAATTGAATAAGGGATCCATGTTTTATTTATATTTCATTTAAGTACATGTACATCTATTTACCAAACACTCCTAATGACTAGACATGGTCATAAGATGAAACTAGAAAAAAAAATTAAGTTAAAAGTATTTCATTCCTTGGATTCTGTTAAAAGAATCAATAGCATGCCAAATTTTCCCAGGACACATAACATTATTTTTTCTGGAAAATGTGTAGACACATATACATGTATAAACTCGTTATGTCGAGATCAGTATTCTCCATATCCCCAGTTAACTGGAGATCAAGTGCTGGTTCTGGCAAATTTAAATTATATATCTTATTAAAGAAGAGACCAAAATAACTCGAGATTGGTTAAGTCGAAAACAAAACAACACTTATGTCAATGTTAAAACATAGTCCCAATGCTTGCTTTCATTGTGAAAGTAACCAGTTATCTCGATGCAATTTTTTCCCCCACATCTTTATTAAATTATCATGTGATTATATGACTAGTGCTGAAATGATATGCCTTAATTTTGTATCGTTTTTTTTAGTACATACCATGAATAAAAATCTTCACCAAAAAATTCTGGTTTACATACGATATACATGTAAGCCTACAAGAATTCTAGCATTTACCGAGATGCTTATAAGAGAAATTAGGATTCTATTTAATGACAGACATTTTAACCTTAGGACCCGTTTATCTAGATTTTTTCACTTCCTCTGATGATTTCAAGATAACGAGGTTTGAATGTTTACTTATAAGGACCCTGGGTATACATGTAGGTGTAAGGACCCTTGGGTATATAAGTTGAGCCTGTGGGTGTAAAGTTATTGACCTTGGTGTAAAGATAAAGTCTGTTGATGTATATGTTAGGCCCTTGTGTTTATCGTCCATTTCTTCGTATAGGGATGAGCAGTCACAAGTGCCTTAACCCATCAACCCCTGAAAAAAGTGGACTCTTCTGTAAATCAATGACTTAGATCAGTCCAAATTTGTCTTTAGGGGTGAATGAGTTCAGGAATTCTGGGACATGAAATCATATCGACCTGACCTACTTCAGCAAATATGCATTTTGTTAAGTATATTGACCTGACCTAGAAAACTGAAATGGGAGTCTTAAAGTAGGTTGGCATTTGCTTGTTCAAGTGATTGCACACAGATAGACACTGTACAGGAGAATTATAACTGCTAACATGCGAAGTGTTTGATATATCTACATAACATGTGATATGTAAGAGCTATATAAATGATTTACTGCATGATAGATGTACTAAAAAAGATTTCAAATCTTACATCGTAAATGTCAACCGGTGTTCTATAAATGTCATTAGGAATCTTACATCGACCATGCTTTCCCTTGTTTGCATTCGTATTGTAAATACAAACAGTTATGCACGATAGAAATTAGCATCTTTGTGCCTTTATATGTGAAATTTAACATGTTTCGGCTGTAGAGATTTTTCCATTTCATGGAATGATGTTTTATGATCTGATATTTTACATGTCTCAGCTTTAGAGATGTGTTTATCTCACAACAGCTCTGATCTCCTCTCATTTGTAGAGATGTTTCCATCTCATAAAATGGTGTAAGCAGCTCTGAGCTTCTCTCAGTTATAGAGATGTTTCCATCTCACAGAATAATATGAGTAGCTCTGAGCTTTTCTGGGTTATAGAGATGTTTTCATCTCACAGAATGATATGAGCTGCTCTGAGCTCCTCTCAAATGTAAAAATGCTTTACTCACACAGTACACATATAATATGAGCAGCTCTGAGCTCCACTCAGTTGTAAAGATGTTTCCATCTCACAGAATGATATGGCCAGCTCTGTGCTCTTCTCATTTGTAGAAATGCTTCACTCATACAGCATAATATGAGCAGCTCTGAGCTCCTCCCAGTTGTAAAGAAGTTTCTATCTCACAGAATGATATGAGCAGCTCTGAGCTTCTCTCGGTTGTAAGGCTGTTTCAATCTCACAAAATGATATGAGCAGGTCTGATCTCCTCTCGGTGAGGCTGTTTCAATCTCACAAAATGATATTAACAGCTCTGAGCTCCTCTCGGTTGTAAGGATGTTTCAATCTCACAGAATGATATGAGCAGCTCTGAGATCCTGACATTTTAAATTGTCCACCATTGATCACTTGATAGTTGACTGTTTGCGAAAGGTCCAACACAGCACTTTTTGGTAGACTTTTCTATTATAATGTCACAATTAAATTGCCTGTCAAACATATGTGTGATTATGACATCACAATCGAATGAAGTCAAGAATGCACGCTGAGAGCCAGGTGTCGGACATTTGGCGATAGGTCCAGTGCGTTGGAATTCTAAGGTTTGCATTGAGGTTCTTCGTAAACTTCCGTAGCAAAAAAAAAAAAGTAGAAAAATGCTAAGTGAAAATAAAAAGACTAATTTTGAGCTCTTGGAAACTTTGCCATGGTTTGGATGCTAATTCCTTTTTTATTTGCTGAGTTTGTGACATTCAGGTTTTGGTTAAAAAATTGTTGTAATTGCAGGACGGGGACATTTATTGATTCCTCAATACTTTCAAAGCAAAGGTTGTGTCTGATCTTCTAGTATTTGTAAACAAGTTATTTTGAAAGCAGAATTGGGGTAAAGATGATATAGAGTTTATTTGAAATCTGATATCTGAGACTTCTCATCTTGTTGTACCTATGAGTATTAAGACTGCCTTTGATGTTTGATAACAGAAATTTGGTGGTTTTTGCTATTTATAATGTTTTTTTTTACGAGTTTATTGAGTGTTTTTTTTTTTTGTATATTTATGCATATATTGTTTTTATGTATGTATGTGTGTGAGAGAGAGAGAGAATGAGAGAGAGAGAGAGAGAGAGAGAGTTAGTTTTCAATATTCACACATAATTATGTAACAAGAACAGAATTGAACACACACTTTATATATGTATGTATATTTTTTTTCAACCTTACAGCAAAATGTCACCAAACCAATGAACAATAACTAAAGTTTCAATGACTAATACTTCCTTTGCAGATTTTGTTCTCCGGAATTTTCCGAATGTATGTGTTTTAATCGCATGTATAGAAGAAACCTTAACCAACAAGAGTAGATAGATACACTTTTTATGATGATTAACATGTTAAAATGGAATGACAATTTTAACTAAGAAGAGCTTTGGTTGAATTAATCCTTGGTTGCAGTTTTTGTTTTTTTGTTAATTTTCATGTTTCATGTGTTTGTGGAATAATTGCAGCTTTAAAAGCTTACACCGAGGGTAAGTGGAACGTATATCGACTGACGCTACAGCTAATGCGCTAATTTCTGATGCTATTTTAGCATGTTCTCATATATAGTAGCAGTACTAATCTCTGATACAGGATGGGAATGGGTGTTGAGGGAAGGAAACGGGCCTGTCCATCTTCTCGTTTAATCAGGTCCCTTCAAAGGCCCTTTTCATCACCAATTTTTAAATTTTAAAGTATTCCTCAGTGAAAACTAATTTTTCCCATTTGCAGTGATAAAATGTTTAGATGCAGAAATTTAATAATTACATACAAAACAGACATGCATACACACACAAACACACACACACACACACACACACACACACACACATATACATCCTTCAGCTCAAAATCTTCTCGCCAACCCGTCTTGGTGATTGTGTTACTGTTTTTAGCTCTCCTGTATGAAGTTGAGGAGGGCTTACTATTTTCACAGTGGTATTGGTCTCCGATTAAAAAGATTGGTTAAGGTCATAAAGTCAGGATTACCTGCTTCTAATTCTCATACACAGCGTATGTACATCTTATGATTCTGAGAGCACATGCTGTACTGCAAATGATAAGTCCTTTATCTTAAGTCTCTCTCTCCCCCCCAAAAAAAAAAAAGCTCTTGCAAAAACAAAAGCTCTGTTTGGGACTTGGCCAATCTTTGATGCTTGCTGTGGTTAAAAGGACTGGTGTGAGGTCAGGTTAATATTAAGGATGTAAAATGTAGTGTGAGGTGAGCTATGTAATCTTTGGTCACACTGTGGATTTGCTAGTGTTTTAATGCCACACTCAAATAATTTTCACTTATATAATGGCAGCTAGTGTGTGTCACAGTAAAGGGAGATAATCTGGTCACTATGACCCCAGGACCAAACCTCCATTCTCATATTATTAATTGCCTTGTTACCTTTGTGCCAGCGGTACTTATTTCTACCAGAGGGGACTGTGAATTACATCCCTACAAAAATATGTAATTCTTGACCTACCCCCGACCCCCACCCCATGGCATTGATAGAAACAAGTGCCTGTGCTTTTTGCATAAATCTTTAAACTATTTTCAACTTCCACTCAATTACTATTCCAGGAATTCTCTTCAAATCTTGCATGTAATAGTATATCTAGAATAAGGGATACTAAGTTTACTGGATCAGGCTGCTCCAGGATTCTTTTTTTTTTTTTTAAATTTGACATGTATAAAAGTGTAGGTCTAGAGAAAAGGAAACTAAAAAAATTGAATACTCATGATTGTTGAGTAAAGTTATAGGGTGAGAAAAAAATTTGAAAATTTACTCTTCCTATATGGGATGAGTGATTTTGAAAACAACACATCCTTAGACATCTTCACTTAAACCCAATTTTTTTATAAACTTTAATGGAATCATTAAGACTAAAATGTTTTGATTTCTGTGATATGGGACTTATAATTAATTTAAATGGCAATAAAAGATTTCAAAATCGCCCTGTTAATGCAGAGTTTTAGAGATTTAAAAAAGTGATATGTTCAAAATATAGCAGAAAAATTACACATCACCGGGGACGAGTACCGACCCCTAACTACACGTCCTCATGCAATTTTCACTCATCCAGGACTAGTGGACTTACAGGCCTATATTTTTTGCCCACTCAGAGTTTGTAAGTAGGACAGGGATGTAGATGATAGGTATGACCTTTTTTGACCTCCTGTCATTCTCTAGTCTTGCATACTTGTTTCTGTGGCTCCGATATTTGAAATATGATCATACATGTATTGTTTTTGGCCTGGCTGTCTACAACTACACATGTATGAGCTTCGTTTTAAGTCAGAATTAAAGATTTTTAAGTTAATAATATAAGATTTATGTTGGACTGTCATTGATGAGAAATTCTATATGGATTCATGGATATGTAAAAAATGTTGATATATTTTGATAAATGCAATAATTTGGGACTCCTATAAAATGCATTAAAAATAAATAGAATCATTATAATATTTAGGTGTTTTGTTGTGTAATATAACTATCTAAAGATAAATATAGTAATCACTGCTAGGAAAACATTGTTTATTTTAACAAATTGTACTATTAAGATAAAAATCTAACGTTATTTAAGAACAAGAATTAGAATGTAAATCAATGACTTCGACCAGTCCAAGTGTGTTTTTAGGGTGAGGGAGTTTAAGGGGCATTGGCTGTGTTTATCCCCAAAGAATTTTGATTTTTCCCCTAATTTTACTACTTGTACTTGGTATTCAATAACAAATAAGAGCTATACACGGACATAAAAAAAAAATCTGATATTCCTTTATATTTTGTGAAAAGAAGGTCAGGTCCAATGTGGTATTCATATACAAATAGAAGTGCTATTTTCAATTGCAAGTGAAAAAGTTCTAAACCTGTGTTTGTGATGCAATTTTCTCAAAATATATAGGAATTCAAGAATTTTTTATGCCTGTGTATATGTCCTTTTGTAATTGTATATCAATGTAAGTATTAAAAATGGGGAAAATTGTTTTTGAAAAAAAACCCCAAAAAAACAACCAAAAAACCCCAGATAATGCCCCTTAAAGGGTGAGACTTAAAGCCAAGTTGTGTGAGACCCTACATTAACCCCTGAAAAACAATGGACTCTTCTATAAATTAATGATTTAGGCTATTCCAAATGTGTCTTTAGGGGTAAAGGAGTTAAATAACTCTCACTTCATGGTCTGTGGCCAATGGTAAAGGTAAAACGTTGTGGCTATTCAGCTAAAGCTGGTGACATCTCATATGTAACTTAAGCCTTACCAGGGAATGAAATAACATTTAAAAAGAAAACCTGTCTTTTGTCGGTATGAATGGAAGATTACTGTGGAAAGGAAAATCGCCCACATTCCTAACATCTTGTGATGGATGAGAGGGATTCTCTGATATGAAGGGCTGGAGGGTTGACCAGAACAGCCTGAAGGGCTGAATGGAAAGAGAATGGAGTATCTGTATGTGGGACCTACATACAGTCTCCCAGCAAGGACTGAACCTTGTTTGTATTGTAAATTATGTTGGAATACATTTTTATCCTGTCCATCCCTGAAAAAAAAAAGAATGGAATCTACCTGGAATAAATTAACATAGGATGGTTTAACTGTATTAAGGGGTGAACAAGATTAAAATCTGCTAGTTTGATTGAAGGAAATCTACCAATTAGCTTCTGGACATATTCCTATAAATTTGAATACTCTTTGCTTTTTCGTCTGTATATAGGAAATGTGCATTATCTTCTCACACATCTCTTGGCTGCTAAAACCAGATTTCGACTCTCCATTTTGTATCACAAACTTTTCATCTTTTTTTTGCTCGTTGCACGTCCTCTCCTCTGTCTCTATACTTGATGTCCTCTTTCCTGTGATCTTGGCATCATATATTGGCGAGTCAAGGTTGTTATATTCACAATCTGTCAATTATCTAACCCCAGATGTTACAATGCTATAATCGGATGAAATTTTGAAACTAAAAAAAAAAAAAAAAAAAAAAATAGAAATAAAATGGAAAAAATTCAAGTACACATATTATACTGAAATTTTAAGGTACCGATATTTTTCAGTAATTTGAAGTGAAAATCTTGAAATTTTTGGGTTGATGTAAATGAAAAAGAAAACTGCTTGCTTGTCATCAACATCCAGAACTTTTACAAACAAATATGGTAAAAATGATAAAATAAGAATCCAGTTAAAGTATTCACGAAGTTTAGTGGTACATGTACCATCCCCTGAGACTAAGATTTTGAAGAGTCCGTTGTTTCATATTTGGTATTTTTAACTTTGCCATATACCAGTTTGTGCTAGTGCTTTGGTTTGACAACAAATTTGCAATATTTCAGCTTGCACGGTCATTTGAAGAAAACCCAAAAGAGGTTCATTTAATGTGACTCTGAAATATGTGAAACAGCAGTCATAAAAGTGAAAATTTGTCATCAAACTATAGCCCTGGAGAGAATTGACCTTTTGTGGATGACCCTGTAGGGCACCATATGGCAGATTTTTCAAATAATGATGTCACAATTGAATATACATTTTTCTGAAATTTTTACCTTTATTTTAATGTTGAATATTAAATGGGAGGGAAAATGTGCAGGTATACGGTAACACCACATGTGGCACCATATTGTATTAGCATATATCTTCAGCAGGAAAACCAATTATAATTCAATGTAGAGCTAGACAATCACATATTGTGTTCAGAGATAGGCAAATAAATATGGATATATATAGAACTCAAAAACCACATATATTAGACAAACAAATTTAGCATATCTAGAACCTGAAAACCACATATATTAGTATATCTAGAACTGGAAAACCACATATATTAGACAAACAAATATGGCGACAAAAAATGTGGATATATCTAGAACCTGAACACCACATATATTAGTATATCTAGAACTGCAAATCCACATATATTAGTATATCTAGAACCTGAACAGCACATATTAGTATATCTAGAAACTGAACAGCACATATATTAGTATACCTAGAACTGCAAATCCACATATATTAGTATATCTAGAACCTGAACACCACATATATTAGTATATCTAGAACCTGAACACCACATATATTAGTATATCTAGAACCTGAACACCACATATATTAGTATATCTAGAACCTGAACACCACATATATTAGTATATCTAGAACCTGAACACCACATATATTAGTATATCTAGAACCTGAACACCACATATATTTGTATATCTAGAACCTGAACACCACATATATTAGTATATCTAGAACCTGAACACCACATATATTAGTATATCTAGAACCTGAACACCATATATATTAGTATATCTAGAACCTGAACACCACATATATTAGTATATCTAGAAACTACAAAACCACATATATTAGTATATCTAGAACCTAAACAACACATATATTAGTATATCTAGAACTGCAAAACTACATATATTAGTATATTTAGAACATGAACACCACATATATTAGTATATCTAGAACTACAAAACCACATATATTAGTATATCTAGAACTGCAAAACTACATATATTAATATATCTAGAACTGGAAAACCATGTATTTTATTATATATGCAGGTAGAGTTGAAATACCATCTGATATTTTGACTAAAACTGGAAATCCACTTATATTATTGTCATATACATGTATATAGAACTAAAACCCAGAAAATAGTGTATCTAGAACTAGAAAAAAACCATGTGTTATACTTACTTTGTGTCCCAGCAAACTTGGAAAGTGTTTATAACGTTTTCGTAAAGAAAAATTTCAGATTGTCAGTGAAATTGCTATTTCATTTGAACAATGTCATAGTCGTAATTAATTCTGCATTCAAATTTGTATGAATTTCTGACCTCGATCAGCAGCCATCGTTGATGATTTTCATTGGAACTGTCTATTATTTTTATTGGGATGTATACATCTCATCACTCATAAGTAACAATAGATACTGGGTTGAAAATATTGGTGAAACACCCCTGTACATAAATTGACTCCTCCGTTGACTTGCACACAGGATCGTTATTTGTAAACATCCTGTTTCATTTCCAAGAAAGGTAATGAATAGAATTTAGCGATTCGTGATTATTTAAGATTTTCTGTATGTTGGAAGGTAATCAATGAGGGTGTCGAGTTTATGACTCTGGTTATATTTAATGACTATGGATAATGTTCCCACACAATGACATTTTTATGAAATATTTACAGAAAAACCACTTTCCAAAGTTGTTGGAACACACAGTAGATCGCTAGTCGTAGTTATAACAATGATAAAGTTTATATCAAAATAATGATGACAGGAATACTACATAATCATGTCTGAGTGGTGCAGTAGTAATAGAATCTAGCTCCACTTTGAGTTCCAGATTGAAAAGTATCGGTTGAGGGTTGGATGGATCAATAAGTCCCAACCGAGGCGCTAATCGGGGTTGGGATATTGATCCATTCCCACCCGAGACTGATATTTTTCTATCTGGAACTCAGATGTGGTGCTTGATTATTTTTCTCCCACATTGAAAGCTTGAGATCCCATTTGTTTACCTACATGTATTTATCAGTTTGACCTACTTTAGTTGCCATATCACATCCTTATTTCACCAACCATCCGCAGATAAATATAAACCCCGTATTATATGCACGTATATTTACATGTATTTCCCTTCAAACAAATTTGGTATGGTAAGATTTATGTGCAACTGATATCAAATTTTAACAATGTAAATTATCAACACAAAAATCTTAATGATCTGTCATGTTTACAAACAATGCAGACAACGTGTGTATGGATACAAAGTGTACTGGATCAGCAGTTCTGGATAGAAATTTGCAGTACTGATAAAAAATGAGATCAGTTGATCTCAAGTGCGAGAATTAATGCACCTGATTCTTACCAATGCGACCCGAGTAAATAACATCATGTTTGTTCTTTGATTCCATGTTTCATTCATTTAAAGTTTAAACTTTTATTTATTTTACAATGATTGACAAACAAGTTATATCAACTTATATTAATGTCTGTTATTGGCCCTGATGTTGGTTTGCGAGGTCTTTGTTGAGGGAGGAAACCGGAGTACCCATAGAGAAAACTCACATGTCCGACTTGGTCACCACCATACCATCTCACATACTCCCTAGTCTACTCCTAGGATTGAACACGGGTCTCATTGGTGAGAAGCGAGTGCGCTAACCACTTCACTACTCAGACACCCATGTGTCATTCATTGAAATGGAAATGAAAGAAACGGTATCCTCCATTTGCAGTCAGAGGTTTTATTTATTTAAACGGCTACACTCCTGAGATGGCAACATGTCTTGGCATATGGAATGTAAACAATCAACCATGGTTACATAAACTGCTAAAGAGGGAATAAATGACACACAAATGATTGAAATTGTTTCTTGTTGTGTGTGTGTGTGTGTGTGTGTGTGTGTGTGTGTTTGTGTCTGTAGCATGTGTGTGTATGTGTGTATGCCTGTGTGTGTATGTGTGTATGCCTGTGTGCATAACTAACTGAACTGAAAATAGTTCATGGAATTCTTACAAAATAGTTTGATATCATTTTACTCCATGGTGTGTATTAGGAATAAAATATGTATCTATATGATATTTTGATTGATGTAACGAATGTCATTTATTTATCAAAATTGTTTTGAATTTGTTAATTTGCATCAAGTATCTTTGTTTTGTTTTTCTGTTTCTTTCTCTCTTAATACTTTATCTAGTAGTTTCTTTATTTTCTGTTGCTATTGCAGTCAGGAATTATCATGATCTCTCTTTCATTGTTTCTTTCTTTCTGTCACTATTGCAGTCTCTCTCTCTCTCTCCCCTCTCTCTCTCTCTCTAACTCTTTCTCTCTCACTCTCTCTCTCTCCCTGTCTATCTCTCTCTCTCTGATTTACTTTTGTCTAAATTGTCTTTTTCTTGATGCCATCTTTTACTCTTTCATTGTCTTTCTTTCACTGTTTTCTTCCTCTCTTCAATGACTTTGCCTACATCAGTCTCTGTCTCATACTGTCTCCATCTCTTAGCCTGTCTCTGTCTCACATTATCTATTGTTTTCTGTTTTGTCTCACACTTTTGTCTTGTCCATTCTCTGTCTCACATTGTCTATTGTTTTCTGTTTTGTCTCACACTTTTGTCTTGTCCATTCTCTGTCTCACATTGTCTATTGTTTTCTGTTTTGTCTCATACTTTTGTCTTGTCCATTCTCTGTCTCACATTATCTATTGTTTTCTGTTTTGTCTCACACACTTGTCTTGTCCATTCTTTGTCTCACATTATCTATTGTTTTCTGTTTTGTCTCACACCTGTCTTGTCCATTCTCTGTCTCACATTATCTATTGTTTTCTGTTTTGTTTCTCACTTTTGTCTTGTCCATTCTCTGTCTCACATTATCTATTGTTTTCTGTTTTGTCTCACACACTTGTCTTGTCCATTCTTTGTCTCACATTATCTATTGTTTTGTTTTGTTTCTCACTTTTGTCTTGTCCATTCTCTGTCTCACATTATCTATTGTTTTCTGTTTTGTTTCACACACTTGTCTTGTCCATTCTTTGTTTCACATTATCTATTGTTTTCTGTTTTGTCTCACACACTTGTCTTGTCCATTCTTTGTCTCACATTATCTATTGTTTTCTGTTTTGTCTCACATTATGTCTTGTTTCCTGTTTTGTCTCACATCTACTTTTGTCTCACACTTTTGTCTTGTCCATTCTTTGTCTCACATCTATTGTTTTCTGTTTTGTCTCACACACTTGTCTTGTCCATTCTCTGTCTCACATTATCTATTGTTTTCTGTTTTGTCTCACACACTTGTCTTGTCCATTCTTTGTCTCACATTATCTATTATTTTCTGTTTTGTCTCACACTTTTGTCTTGTCCATTCTTTGTCTCACATTATCTATTGTTTTCTGTTTTGTCTCACACTCTTGTCCATTCTTTGTCTCACATTATCTATTGTTTTCTGTTTTGTTTCTCACTTTTGTCTTGTCCATTCTGTCTCACATTATCTATTGTTTTCTGTTTTGTTTCACTCTTGTCCATTCTCTGTCTCACATTATCTATTGTTTTCTGTTTTATTTCTCACTTTTGTCTTGTCCATTCTTTGTCTCACATTATCTATTGTTTTCTGTTTTGTCTCACACTTTTGTCTTGTCCATTCTTTGTCTCACATTATCTATTGTTTTCTGTTTTGTCTTACACTTTTGTCTTGTCCATTCTTTGTCTCACATTATCTATTGTTTTCTGTTTTGTCTCACACTCTTGTCTTGTCCATTCTTTGTCTCACATTATCTATTGTTTTCTGTTTTGCCTCACACTTTTGTCTTGTCCATTCTCTGTCTCACATTATATATTGTTTTCTGTTTTGTCTCACACTCTTGTCTTGTCCATTCTTTGTCTCACATTATCTATTGTTTTCTGTTTTGTTTCACACACTTGTCTTGTCCATTCTTTGTTTCACATTATCTATTGTTTTCTGTTTTGTCTCACACTTTCGAGATAACGAGATACCACTGTGTTTGATATCAAAATGCTACGCGTCATTTGAGACACTTTAATACCTTATTTGAACAGGATTGCAGCATCTGAGTGGTTTGAGCATCACGCTTTTTTAACCATCAAGATTTTCACTTCCATTCACCACAGGTTTGAGCTAGAGTCCAGCAGGAATGTAAGCTCAGTTTGTGTGAGAGTTTGCAAGTTTTCCTGTCTCTAGTGTGAAATATCAGTTTTCAAATACATGTAAATATTATATACATGTATACAATACTGTTTTCAGAACTTAATTTCTTTGAATAAAAATGTTTTGTGCTTTCAATGCTTTGCATACATGTATTTAAATTTGTTATATGAAGTCACTTAAACTGAAAGCTACGCAATCCCATTTTACACAGAAACCAGAGGTTTTATTAACACAAACAATGATATGGATACTTCATAGATATTTGAATTCGTGAATGAGTCCGTTTTGCAAATTTAGACAAAAGTTAATCTCCAGCGATATAAATGTGATTCTCAGTGTAGCACAGCTGATTTGTCTTTTGACAATATTACTAATACTATAGCTATAGATTTATAGAATCTTACGTGGGTGTGTTGAGCGGATGAAGAAATCTCCACCCAAGTGGTGGTTGTTGTATTATTGTTTAACGTCCCACTGAAGAATCTTTCACTCACATGGAGACGTCGCCAAATGCTGATGAAGGGCTTTAAATTTTGGCCTATTCTCGGCACTTACGGCCATTGAGCAGTGAGGGTTCTTTAATGTGTCGACACCTTCTGTGACACGAGACCTCAGTTTTTACTGTCTTATCTGAAGGACAGGACTCCAGAGTGATGAGAATCTGGTTGTCTGTTCAGAGGGTCTCCCAAGGGTTGGACTTAAAGATTCTTGCCATAAGGGTGGCGATTTCCGTTTCTACTCAACACATCCATGTTTGATTAGTTTTCTCCCATGCTTCAAGTTTATGTTTTATGTACAGGAAATAAAGTCAGAGGTAACTACTAATGCACTGCATTCTCATTAGATCTAGGGGTTGACAAGGAAATCTTTCCCTGTACAAAAGCAGGAAAAATCCTGTGAACCATGGGAGAAAAAGATACAATGTACTTTAGTGTTTCTCCATTAAAACAGTGTTAAGTATTTATCAACTGTTCACATGATGGAAAATTTCTCCTCATTCAGTAGTACATGTAACTGACGTTTTCCAAGTTGTTCAATTTCAAATCAGTTTCATCTAAATAGTTTCTACTCTGATCACATGATGGCAACAGAAATGGGGCTAAGTCACTTTCCGGTTTCATAATATTTACATTGACAACATTCAGTGATACACGTACATGTATCTTGTTTCAGTTTATCTGCGTAGGAAAAAAGTTCAGATCAATGTTTTATCTTGTATAGATGACAAGTGATAGCACTTTCTTGTAACTAAAGGCCACTTTTCAAATCTGGCACCTACATGTATCACTGCATGTTAGCTATACTGCAGGTCATATGTACAGTAAAGCCTTGTTAAACTGCCACCATTTGTTTAGCCAAAATTTTGCCATTATAGTTTTAGGGAAACCTTAAACGAAATTATAGGGAAAATTGGAAAGTTGGACTTGCAAAAACTGTGGCAGTAAGTCAGGTGGCAAATGAAATGGGGGCATTGTAAAGGGTTTTACTGAATATATATATATATATTATATATATATATATATATATATATATATTATATATATATATATATATATATATATATATATATATATATATTAATATTAGCCTATCTACTGTATTACTGTATCTGTCAGTTTCCAAGATTTTATTTTCCATAAAAAATAAACTAAAATTTTCTATCACCTTTTAACTGAATGTGGGACATACATATATTCAATAGAATCTATTACTGTAAATCCGATTTTATTTGCCCGCGAAAATAAAATTATTGGGTAATGAAGTATGATGATAGTTTAACGGAATGGGCATTTGAAATCGTGAAAATTTCATCTAGTGAATAAATTTTGCATCTTGTATATTGCGAAAATAAAGTCCAGCGAAAATTTTCGGATTTACAGTACTATTGCCCGGTGGATTTTCTGAAATTTTCACCATTGTTTTAATTTTGTTAATACATTTTAAATGAAAACAATGGATTAAGCAAAATTAAATCCCATTAAAAAAATTATGAAATTCTGTTGAAGAAATCCCAAGTCATGTCGGTCCTTGTCTATCAGACAGGGTGAATGGCAGACATGACTTAAAATATGAGAGGGGGATTTAAAGAAGTTGTTTCTGGAAATGTTTTTCCTACAGTGGGAAGGGATACACCTGGAAACACCTAATTTTACCTGTCTGTCTTTCAGATTCCTCAAAAAAGTTAAAAGATGTTCTTGAAGAATTCAATGGAGATGGAATACTTTCAAAGTACAATCCAGAGGAGGTATGAATGTACAAAAGATATTGATATATGTAGTGTTAAGACATTGAGGAGTTAGAAATGTGCATTACTGGTATGTACTCAACTCACCCATCCCTGAAAAGAATTGGACTAGATATATAGAGAGTAGATGGTTAGTGTCTTAAAAAACAGGTTTGAACGAGGGACATTTGGCTAAGAGATGGAGACAATGTGAGACACAGACTGATGTAGGCAATGTCATTGAAAAGAGGAAGAAAACGGTGATAGAAAGACAATGAAAGAGTAAAAGATGGCTTCAAGAAAAAGAAAATTGAGACAAAAGGAATCAGAGAGAGAGAGAGAGACAGAGAGACAGACAGAGAGAGAGAGAGAGAGAGAGACTGACTGACTGACTGACTTGACTCTAGCGAGACTTGTCTTGACAGTGTTGTTTTTCAGACCCAAGTTCAAATACAGCCTGTATTTTAAGACATCAACCATCCATTCTGTTTATCCTGTAACCTATTAATTAATGCCACTGAATTAATTTAAACCATGATTTCAGTGTATTTAAAACAATATAGGCCCAAGAATATTTAACAAATATGTAAGATGCTGTAGGACATGTGATGTCATTCCAACAATAAATACTAAGTTCAACATCACCACACATGTTTAGAACAAAATTGCTTGTTTAATATTCGTCACTGACCAAATACAGCTGTGGTATATTTGGCAACTGATATATGACACCTCCGGCCTTAGTTACAGGATAAAAGTTGATATATGACACTTCCGGCCTTAGTTACAGGATAAAAGTTGATATATGGGTATTGACAAGTTCATATTTGTTCTGTACTTATAATGTGTGTAGTCAGAAGTGTGAATTCCTAAAACCTCTCGGTGACTGTGTTGAGGTATGTATAATATAGTCAAAAGTGTGAATTCCTAAAACCTCTCTGTGACTGTGTTGAGGTATGTATAATATAGTCAGAAGTGTGAATTCCTAAAACCTCTCAGTGACTGTGTAAAAGTATGTATAATATAGTCAGAAGCGTGAAGTCCTGAAACCTCTCAGGTTGTTTTATGTGCAGCCAGAAGTATGTAGTCCTAAAACCTCTCAGGTTGTTTTATGTGTAGCCAGAAGTATGTAGTCCTGAAACCTCTCAGGTTGTTTTATGTGCAGCCAGAAGTATGTAGTCCTAAAACCTCTCAGGTTGTTTTATGTGTAGCCAGAAATATGTAGTCCTAAAACCTCTCAGGTTGTTTTATGTGTGGCCAGAAGTATGTAGTCCTGAAACCTCTCAGGTTGTTTTATGTGTGGCCAGAAGTATGTACATGTAGTCCTAAAACCTCTCGGGTTGTTTTATGTGTAGCCAGAAGTATGTAGTCCTAAAACCTCTCAGGTT
This sequence comes from Atrina japonica, assembly GCA_030159075.1. Taxonomy (NCBI): domain Eukaryota; kingdom Metazoa; phylum Mollusca; class Bivalvia; order Pterioida; family Pinnidae; genus Atrina; species Atrina japonica. The sequence continues at coordinate 238,720 of BROG01000764.1, read as the reverse complement.
GTTTAATATGTAGCCAGAAGTGTGAAGTCCTAAACCTCTCAGGTTGTTTTATGTGTAGCCAGAAGTATGTATTGCTAAAACCTCTCAGGTTGTTTAATGTGTAGTCATAAGTATGTAGCCCTAAAACCTCTCAGGCTGATTTATGTGTGGCCAGAAATATGGTTAGATATTTAGTAACAAAATTCTTAATTTTCTGACCCCTGAATGAGAGTTTAGATTAGAGAAGAGACTTATGTAATGAATGATATTGATGTCTTTTTTTTATTTTATTCTTAAGTACAGAAGGAAATATTTTGTCTTCTTTCAGCCGATCGGATATGACTGTTTTGTGCAGTTTATGGAAACATACCTGGATGCTCAAACACCTGAAGATCTATGCAAACACCTGTTTTTATCATTCATGAAAAAGCCGCCACCAGTGCAGCCGCAAAGTAACGTGGGTAAGGAATTTTGTGTCAAGGATGTGGCAGCTGTTACTGCTTCACAAACTGTGTGTGCTCCCATTACTCACCTGGGCACCGAAATACATGTTGAAAAAGAAAAGCATCATGGATTAGCTGAAAAACTGCATGGTCTAACCGAAAAACTGCACGGATTGGGTCACATAGGTGGTGACAAAGGTCACAGTCGGCACGATAGCGGAGGTGAAATAGGGCGTCGAAGCCGAGCAGGTACATGGGTGCTTCATTCTTGCTTTTGCTATTAACACACACAGCATCGCTAGAGTTAACATTTCACAATCAAAAGCCAAGTGAAGTCATCTAGTCTTATAGTAATAACAGTCAAAACTTGTTATGCTGAGATCGGTAATCTTGATTTACCTGTTTAACTCACGATCAAATGCCGGTTCTGGCAATTTTCCTTCTTTATCTTACCAAAAAAGAACCTATAACTCGATATCGGAAAAGTCAAGAATCTGCTAATGATGAAGTTAAAACATGGTTCGGATGCTTAAATCAGAGTAAAAGTGACCAGTTATATCGAGATTAATTTTTATACATCTTGCATCTATACATGATATTCAAGTTACCGAGATGTTCACAAGATAATTCACGATTTTATTTTAGTTGACAGTGACAGACCTTTTAATTCGAGGTCCTTTTTATCTCAATTTTTTACTTGATCCCAGAGTTATGGGACTTCATTATTATTCATCAGTATTTATCAGAGTTATGGGACTTCATTATTATTCAGCAACATTTACCAGAATTATGGGACTTCATTATTCTTCAGCAACATTTACCAGAGTTATGGGACTTCATTATTCTTCAGCAACATTTACCAAGGTTATGGGGCGTTATCATTATTTGGCAATATTTTTCAGAGTTATGGGACTTCATTATCATTCAGCAAAATATGCCAGAGTTACAGGACTTTATCATTTTTCATTAGCCATATTGTTTTCATATTTAACCCTGTTTTGGGCTTTATCCTATGGTAAATTTTGGTAATGTCAAATATGCTGGTGTGAGTTGAGCTTTGTCGTCTTTTGAGTACTCTCTGTTTTTGTACAAGGTATAACTTGTAAGATGAAGATTACGAGTTTCGATGTAGTGAAACCTCGCTTAGGAGACCACCTCGCATTTGAGACCCAAAATACTTTGTCTCTTGAAAATTTCTTGATAAATATTGAATATGTCGAAATCCTCACTTCAGAGACCACCTCAATAATCAAACCACTTTATGTCAGACAGTTAGGTGGTCTGAACACTGATCTCCCACTGTAATTGTTTGGTGGTTCATTTCAGAAGAGGAAACTCTGTCCCACTAAATGCATACAATTGTCTGGTACACAATATTAAATCCAGATTGAAGCCTCTGTGGCCAAGTGGTTAGAGCATCACGCTTTAAAACATGAAGACACTCACTTCCTGTCAGGGCTGGTTCGAGTCTCAATGGAACCTAAGCTGATTTTTGTGAGAAAAAGCAAAAGAATTATGTTGATAAGTGTCCTCGGTAATAACTACACCAACTTTACCACTGTGCCTTACAAAACCTTTTTCCTGATTTTTGTAGCACCCTGGGCGCTTAATGGGTCGAATACGGTATGCCTTTATATTGCAGCAGTTCTTGAATGTATCCAGTTTGCACTCTAAAATGATAAAAAGAATAATGTACGGTAGATGGCTGCTAGCAATGCATTCGTAGAGAAACCAACACTAGGCACCTTAAACAAAGAAATTCTTTATGATGCCCTGAATTGTCTTTTGCTGTAGTGGAATACAGTTTCTAAGCTTTTGTATGATAATTAAGGGAAATGTGTCATGTTTTTACGTAAAATTCAATTAGTCCTCCATTTTAGCCATTATTTAAATGTTATGCATTACGATGACTTCACTTTGGCATTTGTACACAAATATGGTTCCTACGCTCTTCTAATTGCATTTCAAAGATGATTTGGGACATAGATGTGCATCTATTTATAAACATTTTTCGGATTCAATCGCTATAAAATAGATTTGCTACATCACAGACCTAAAAAATTTTTCTTTAGGGTTTTGAATTAATTTAGACAATAAGTATTTTGTGATGCAATGCTGGCAGTTGCCTGTTTGTTTTTCAGGAGGGGTATGTAAGAAAACCATTGATAATTCTAAAGTGTTTGAGAGATTCTACTGTCCAATTATTTCTTTATCTGTTTACATTTTAAAAGAAAGGCTATAAATCAAGTGGTACGTAGGAAATTATTAAGTAAACTAAAGATATACTTTTCGGTCAGTGAAGGCTGGTGATGCAAGTTTTGTCTTGGAAATCTCCATGGTTACTAATAATGGCTACACTTTTATGAAAATAAATGTCTTCAAATATACCTGGACAATTACACCATCTTTTACAGTATTTTTATTGAGGTTTTAGTAATTTCAATTAAGCTGATGGAAAAAAGTAAACAAACCAAGAAATGACAGTAAAGATTTCATACATTTAGTGTGTCATATATATGCACTTTAGATTGTACCTTTCATGCATTTTGTTGCAGTTCCACCTGGTGTTATTAATTGACATTATCTAATGATTATGTCAATGCCATTTAGCCTTATCTTTTTGCTCTTTTTTACACTCATGAAAGTGTTCCATGATTATTGATATGTTTCCGGCCTCCTGATATTGTATCATAATGATTGCTAAGTTCCCCTTCTGACAGTATGTCATGATGATGTTATGATGATTGCTAAGTTCTCCTCCTGACAGTGTGTCATGATAATTCCTAAGTTCCCCTCCTGACAGTGTGCCATAATGATGCTAAGTTCTCCTCCTGACAGTGTGTCATAATGATGCTAAGTTCCCCCCCTGACAGTGTGTCATGATTATTGCTAAGTTCCCCTCCCCTGACAGTGTGTCATGATGTTTGATAAGTTCCCCTCCTGACAGTGTATCATGATGATGTCATGATTATTGCTAAGTTCCCCTCCTGACAGTGTTTCATGACGATTGCTAAGTTCCCCTCCTGACAGTGTATCATGACGATTGCTAAGTTCCCCTCCTGACAGTGTATCATGATTATTGCTAAGTTCCCCTCCTGACAGTATGTCATGATGATTGCTAAGTTCCCCTCCTGACAGTATGTCATGATGATTGCTAAGTTCCCCTCCTGACAGTGTCATGATTATTGCTAAATTGCCTTCCTGACAGTATGTCATGATTATTGCTAAGTTCTCCTCCTGACAGTGTGTCATGATGATTGCTAAGTTCCCCTTCTGACAGTGTGTCATAATGATTGCTAAGTTCCCCTCCTGACAGTGTGTCATGATTATTGCTAAGTTCCCCTCCTGACAGTGTATTATAATGATTGCTAAGTTCCCCTCCTGACAGTGTGTCATGAATATTGCTAAGTTCCCCTCCTGACAATGTGTCATGATTATTGCTAAGTTCCCCTCCTGACAGTGTGTCATGATGATTGCTAAGTTCCCCTCCTGACAGTGTGTCATGATAATTGCTAAGTTCCCCTCCTGACAGTGCATCATGATGATTGCTAAGTTCCCCTCCTGACAGTGTGTCATGATGATTGCTAGGTTCCCCTCCTGACAGTGTGTCATGATGGCTGCTACTAAGTTTATTTCCCGGCATTGTACTCATGCATGGTATTGTCTATTTCATGTGCATATTGTGCATTTCAAATGTTTTTTATATTCTTGTATAATATTCTATGTCCTGACAGTTTTTTTTTAAAACGTTTCGTAAGCTAAATCCATGAACTCTTCTTGTAATGTCCATGTTCGTTTTCTCTGAAATCTTTTGTTGTTGTACTGAAAATTGCTCTTATAAAGAGTACATCCATTGAGTTTTGCTAAATATAGAAATTGATGCCATAATAGCAGCGGATAGATGGGATTAAGTTGATTTGAGGTCTCCATAAAATCAGAATTACAGTATCAGTTATCAGTTTAATTATAAAATACATTCTTTGAATACAAACAACTGTCAGTATTTTTGATGGGATTTTTTTTTATGTTGTTGTAGAAATACCAGGATCGTGTTTTACTCTAAAGCACGATCTATCGTAATTTTTACTGTCTTTATTGGAAATTGTAAATTCTGCTACTGTAAACATAGATATTTCTGCGTGTTGCTAATTGTGCCATTTTCTTATGCAAACCATACACGCGAGTTTTATTTTTTTTTTACGTGATGTCACAACTAACTGTGAGCAGTCTTGTATTAACCCATAATTCTTAGCACAACTTTTGTACCGGTACGATGGGGAGTGATTTACATAGAAATCTCTCAATCACACATTTAGTGTAAATTACCCCCACTGCACGTGTAAATTTCCACATTTACAGCACTTAATGTAAAAATCTTTGATACACAACAGATACCAAAGTATAAATCTTCAAGATGTCCATATTACAGATACAAATCTGGTGACAGTTTTCCTATGGGTCAGGGAATTTCGGGAAAGTCGGGGAATTTTACAAGCATGTTTTTTGGTCATGGAAAATAAGAGAATTATAGTCTGAGTCATGGATAGTCAGGGAGAAATAAAATATTTTTTATCCTTGGAAAAGATGTTTTTTCTGGCTTGAATTCCTTGTCAATTTTCACCAGGAAATGCACCAGGGGACACCAAATGACTTCCTATTCTCACAATTTTCTTGGGGACCCTGGACCTCCCCTGAGGGACTTTGGCACATTGCAATAGGTCAGGGGAAAGGATGAGAAAGTCAGGGGAAAGTCAGGGGAAATCAGGAAAGCTTGTTTTGTTAAAGATGTAGGAACCCCGGTTGAATATTGGACAAAGACCTCTGGAAATCCAGAGGTGGGATCAGGTGCCATGGAGGAGTAAGCATCCCCTGCCGACTGGACATACCCGCCACGAGTCCAGGGTAAATAAGATTATTTTGATATGTTCTCCACAAAATTCTGTCGCTAGATGAAATTGATGGAAAAGCATCAGCCATTATTAGTTGGTTTGACATTTGTAAGTAATTTGTTGTCCACATAGATGGGGGCCTCCGTGGCGGAATGGCTAGAGCATCCCACTTTAAACCATGCAGTCTCTTAGCTCTCCTCATAGAAGGTTTGAGTAAGCTAAGCTGATTTATTTAGAAAAATTTGTTATTTTACTTGCTGTGGGCTGGTGGTGTCTTCCCAGGTAGGTAAATTGTTACAAGATTTCCTCCTCCATCACTAATACCTGGCTGCCACCATAATGAAAATCGTCGAGTGCAACTGAGCTCAGGCATCAGCTCTGCTTTGTAAGTTGGTCGCAATAAGCCCCTGCTAGCTGTTTGACTAATCTGTCACATGATAAAAAAGATTTTCTTACAGACCTTTTTATGCTAACTATGATCCCATGCTAATAGACCTTTTAGCAGTATTTGCGGTCCTGTGATTTTGTTTGGCAAAATGATACAGATACCCCCAAAAAACATAGACATCATTGTAGTAACTGATTGTTTCTTGGCGTCATTTTCCGGGAATCTGCATCATTTTGCCCACCTGGCAAAGACTAGCAAAGTCACAGGACTGCAGTTACGGCAAAAGGGTCTATAGATGTCAGAAATGATACAGATTTAATTACTATGACTTACATAATATTTAATCTGTAACGATGACCACCATATTACTTCTCTTCTTATTTTTTATCTGTGATGATCTACTTATTTTTTTCTTCTTTTTATAGAATTCGTAATCCTATTATTGCATAATGTAAGACTCAGATTCTATATTAATCAATTTTTTTAACTGTATGTGGCATTTTCAGAAAATAATGATGATGGTAAATACATGAATGTCAACATTTAATATATGATGAATCTCTTTCTCTATACCATATCAACCAGCCTTGTTACATAACTGTCACTGATTGGACGATGCACCTTAATACAATATCTATTTCATTCATCACCTGAATTACTCACATGGCCTTGTTGTAGTCTGACGCTGCTTATCATTGTGTGTATTACAGACTGAAGGGAAGGAGTGGGGAGGTGTTTGGGGGGAGGGGGGGGGGATGTGGTGTAATGGGGTGAAGTGGATATTGTTTTTAGTCCTTCTGTTTGTCAATTTACAACAAATCATCAAATAACTTCCTGTCCTCAGATTTCTACCAAATTTAGCATGTTGCCGCTTTATCTCTATAAAATATAAGAGAAATTTAATTGTGGAAAATATATATGAGAGTTATGGGATTTTAAAAACTTTGTGAATGGCATAACTCTGGGGGCATAAGTGTTTCTGAAACACATGTTGTAGACTTTTCATACATTGTAAATTGCATCTCTTCAAAATTGATGACTAGCAACACCAGAATAAGTGTAAGAAAAAATCATGAATTTCGGGTCCTAAGATTGGCTGGGATTTATAGGAGGGACTCTGTCCGGTAATGACCTTTTGATCTCGTTTATACCTTTCATGTGTTATACATACATATACATATTTTTCTACCATGTTTTCTTGGGTTTTCTATCGTAAACTATCATAAAACATTTTATAGAATATGAAATTGCTTAAATTGATGCCTGAAATTCCAGATAAATGTGTATTTCAGTTTACAATTAATATGAACTTTTGTTTGTTTGTTTTTTCACTTTGTTTGAATAAAAAAAACCAAATATTTGTAAACCCATGGTAGAAACAAATATATATATATATATATATATATATATATATATATATATATATATATATATATATATATATATTCTTTATCTGATTTCATAACATAGCTTAAATATTGCTAACACTTAAGATTGCTCTATTAATGCCAAAGCTTCCACAATAAGCTACGTAATCTGAATATATTTCTGTCTTTCCCTCTCATATTCAGAATAATTTTAGTGCAGCTAGAATGTAAAATTATGTAAATACCCATCAAGATTGTACTATATATAATATTGACTTCTATATGCAGACCCGTCAACATTGTACCATATATTATATTGACCTCTGTAAAGACCCATTAGCATTGTACCATATATAATATTGACTTCAGTATAGACCCATCAACATTGTACCATATATCGTATTGACTTCCATATAGACCCATCAACATTGTACCATATATCATATTGACTTATGTAGACCCATCAACATTGTACCATATATATCGTATTGACTTCCGTATAGACCCATCAACATTGTACCATATATCATATTGACTTATGTAGACCCATCAACATTGTACCATATATAATACTGACTTCTGTAAAGACACAGTAACATTGTATTGACTACTGTATTGTACCATACATTTGTATATTGTATTGACTTATGTAGACCCATCAACATTGTACCATATATTGTATTGACCCATTAGTATACAATGTATTGACTTCTATATAAACCCATTAGCAAACTATGGACTTCTTTATTGACCCATTAGCACCAGACAATGTTGAACTCTGTATAAACCCATCAACATTAGACTTCTGCATAAACCTGGACATGGGAACATCATGACTCCCGTATTGCCCACACCTAAGTATATTGACTTCTGCATTGACATAAGAGGTAAAAAAAATTCTATCCAGACCTTTCAACTCTTAAGAGACGAGACTGGGTCTTCAGGAAAGTTCTTGATTGTTTTGACAGCATTTTAGATCACTTAGATACAGATAAACAGAAATCTTGGAATGGCTTAGATATGTTTTAACCAGATCAATTTCTTTCTTTTTCTAAGCTTAGTTCATATACCCTTTCCTTAGTAACCAACTCATATTTTCTCATATGGACCGGGTATTCCTTATGTATTCCTCTGGCTTTTTATATCATGAGTACTTGCTCGGCTGACATTTATCTAAGGAGAAGGAAAAAGATTTCCTATTGTAAAAGTGATCAGGTTTATGTTATGTTTTTTGATATATTTATATATATATTTTTAGAATGTTATTCAACCCAATAAGCGCCCAGGACGCTAAAAATGGGGGAAAGTTGTTTGGCCCTTATTGGGACCAAATAAGAGTCAGATTAATGTAAATCAGTTAGTTCTTATAAGGGTACAGTGGTAATGTTTTTTTAATTGTACCAAAGACACCTACAACATTGTATCAACATTCTTCTGTTTCTGGGTGAGAGGGGGGGGGCTATAAATTATCTGTTACCAGTAATTACGTTTTTCTTGCCCACATCTTTTAGTCAGTGGACTAGAAAATATTCTCAGTCATGTGTGGAAAAGGTGAGTAAATCTGAATTGTAGGGAATGGTTGTTAATATGGATATTGGCGCTTATTGGGTAGAATATGGTATATCACAAATATTGAAATGGTAATAATTTCTTTTGTTTTGAGTTTAATCGTATTGATTTATCACCATGGATTCAGTAAACATGTATTGATGATCATATATCTTCTGTTGAAAATTAAACAATTTTTACTTATTCTTTTAAGCTTGAAATTAAAATTTTACCTGTTTATATTTGAAGCCTGAAGAAAATATTGAATAACAACATGTTGTATATGAAAAATTTAAATTGCAAATATTTCAAATTTTTTTTTGTAGGACATCTGGGTCATTGGGTCATGGTGACCTACATATGTATTGCAATCTTCTTTTGTCTGTTGTAGGGTACATGTATTAAGAGGCATTAGCTCATGTGTTTTTCAGAAAAAAATATTATTTTGATTTTTTTCTACTTTTACTACTTGTACTTGATGTACAATAACAAAAAAGAACTATACACAGGCATAAAATATCTTATATTCCGATATATTTGGTGAAAAAAGTCATTTTGCACAAAATATATAGGAATTTACTATGAATTTTTATGCCTATGTATGTCTCTTTTTGTTATTGTATATCGATCTAAGTAGTAAAAACAGAAAGAAAATATTTTGGAAAAAAAAAAAAATGCAGCTAACACACCTTTAACTTTTACACACTTTTTATTGCTTCACAAGAACCAGAAGGCCACTTTTAACTAAAAACTTAGTAGGCTGTAGAAGTATCCCCATGCAAAAGTGCAGAAAGTTTCGTAGGTTTAGTAGGGATAGGGTAAACAGGGGCTCCAAAAGGGGTAAAATGGGACCAAAAATTGGTGACCAGCTTTTGAAGCACTTCATACTATACATATGATACAGTTTTATACAAATGGCTTATTAACTCAAAACTGATTTGAGGTTTTGTATACAAATATATATCAAAAAGTTGACAGGAATTATGGAACGATCATTATGACAAAGTTTCAAGGTCATAGAGTAAAAGGACGAGGTCACAGGCAGCTACGTAAACAGAAAATATCAGTTTATAGTTAACTTTTAAATGTTTCTGACTCCTTTTCAAGAACCAGTGGTTAAAGTTTAGCCATAATTTTTGCAGGAAGTCCCCATGTCAAGCCACATAAAGTCTGAGAATGAAAAGTATCCATTTGAGGTTCAAAAAGGACCAGAAATGTGTGTGCATCCTTAGAATCTTATCACAAACCATTGATAAGATTTCTGTTAACCCTTTCACCCCTAAATTTCTAGATGGTACTCTCTTTTCTATTGTTTAGACTGATCCATTGTGGTTTATAAGGATGGAAGGGTTAAACTTGGTATGCACGACTCAGACTGTTAAGTCAATATCTATAAAATCCGCAGAAGAAAACAAAGTTGGCTTCTTACATGTAAATGTGCCACAAGGGGGTGCTTTACAAAATCACATCCAGACATTTATCTAAAGCGGCGTGGGGGTTTACCATCTTCCTAAGTAAAGGTTTTCTGATCCACGTCATTCCTCATATGTCTTTTGTTTGTTGTTAAATTGCTGTTTGTCATGTATCATAAGCAAACTTAGACATTCTACTGTATACAGTTCGTAATTTACATGGTCTCTCTCTCTCTCTCTCACTCTCTCTCTCACTCTCTCTCTCCCTCTCTCTCTCTCTCTTTTTTTTCTCTCTCTCTCTCTCTCTCTCTCTCTCTCTCTCTCTCTCTCTCTCTCTCTCTCTCTCTCTCTCTCTCTCTCTCTCTCTCTCTCTCTCTCTCTCTCTCTCTCTCTCAACAATGGTGTTTTTTTAATTTATGGATCAGCAATAGCATGAAATAACATCAGGTCCTATATACATAATTTTATCAAAATCACTGTTTCTTAAATTCCCTGATTTGTTTCTTAAATTCACTGATTTGTTTCTTAAATTCCCTGATTTATCAACACTGTGAATATTTACACCGCAAGTACATTACTGTTCATTACTCGGTCTCCTCTACAATTCTGTGTCAAACCAGACTTTTAACATTTTGTGTAAAACCACATTCCGGGGAGTAATATTCATGAAGTTTCGTCATACTTTTAAAGTCCTATTCCAACTATTCGGTTTATTAATTGTGGGAAACACCTAACAAATTGATTTGTTTATAAACTGTAAGGTGTTTCCAGTCACGTGGTGATGCTCTACTGAGCGTGTTCCTATCACTGTCCAGGAAAGTCCAGACAAGTGGATCACCAATCAAATGCTCTGGAACACTGTCCTGGGCAAGCAATTTAGCCATAAACTTATGAGAATTATTTAAATTTTTTTGACATCTTTGAAATAATCAATTGCAACATATTCAGAAACTGTGCCAGAACAATACTCTCACGGTGAATGGAGCACACCCTTTGTTTCACTCGTACACCAGGGTAAATTTAAGAATTCCTATGGAATCCCCTAATACATGTAACTCCATTAATACATCAAATTTTTTGAATTTTTTTTCATTTTTGTCAGTTAGGAGTGGTTTTTCTAATGAAAATGTCAATAATTACAATAATGTCCAGAAAATTACAATAACGTCCCCGTAATGTGACTTTAAATGTTGAACCAGGAATAGCACTTTTTCTTATTAATTTGTTTTCTGAAACAAGAGCATCGAGTCTGTAAGAAGGATTTCGTTTGAAATTAAATACTCCGCTTCATAACATACGCATATAGTAAGAAGATAAAATCAGACAATAGAAAATAGGTTTTACAGCAGATAAAATGCCCGACTGTGATCCGAACTCGAGCAGTTTGTGATAAATTTAATAAAAGATCTAAAAAAAGATGCTGTTTTATAATATGTTACTTTTAATTAGTGATCAAAATAGAATCGTGTCATATATATGCCACCAGATGTCTCTATGTTAGTCCTCAGATCATTACCGTTGTTGATGCATCGTGTGTCTTGAATGTGTCTCATCGAAGTACGACCTGAAAATAGCGCAGGCAATTGTTAATTCTGGTCTTAATTATTATATATATTCTTTTATAGATCTCTTATGATTCACCATTCATATATGTTCTACTCACAAACACACACATACACACACACACTATACATGTTTTTCCATTTTCAAACTTGTCGCTTATGAAATCTAAATGAAAATGAATATGGTTTTATTACAACGGAGATTAATTTTGCTTCTGTTTTGCTTTTGTTGTTCATCAATAGGTTCGGCTTCAGCCTCTACACATCCTTCCATCTCTGTGACAGCAAACCCAGCAATAGAGAAGTCGTTGTCCGCCGGTGAAGATGGACAAACGGACGTATCTGCTCATTCACGATCTTCATCCAAAAAATCCAACCATAGCATTCACTCCTTGCATAACGGTAAATTTGTTTCTTCGTTATTTATTTTTAGGTTACCAAAGTGACCAGATGTTGTATTGTGTTCTGTTGTTGTCCGTTAACTTTGTAGTACATTATTTTGTCCTACATAAACCTTTTAGCATTTTCGATGGCTTCTCAAAAGCATCTGGACCACTTTTCTCTGTTCAAGTATGTGTAAACAGTCACTGACATGACACGAAGTAGAGTTATTTGTCTCGCTTCCTCCTTCAAACGGATACCATTTGTTAATGTTTTCACTTTCCATGCTCCACTTTAAGTCAAATGTTGTCTTTCAGATATATATATATATATATATATATATATATATATATATATATATATATTGGACTATATTATAAACTATATTGGAATTCAAGAATTTTTATGCCTGTGTGTGCCTCACACACACACACACACACACACACACACACACACACACATACACACACACACATATATATATATATATATTATATATATATATATATATATATATATATATATATATATATATATATATATATATATATATAGCAGACCTATATGGATTTGATTGCAATTTCTGATTTTGTATTGCTGGCAGTAACCTGGGATAGAAATATGTTTTGTGCCCAAATGTTAGTCCCAGGGGTTTGGTTGTTTGTTCTGAATTTCGCTGTGTGTACGTGTACAAAATTTCCCCCGTTTGATTGATTTATTGTGGCTTTCGATAATAGGAATAAATAGCTTTGACTTTTAACAAATCCTGATTCTGCCATACATATTCCCACAAGACCAAACCTTTATCAGACTTGGAAAGATACATGTAGCGATGGCCAACATCCCTATGTGTATACACTCTGTGTACATGATCTAGTTGTTGACTCATTGTACAGTGACACTTGTATATGAAGGCCCCCTCACGGACACAACAAAACCTGTCTTAAGAGGGAGATGGCCTTCATATAGAGGTTGATTTGTACACAAATGCTACTATTTGGGACCAAGTGGTCTTTATATACAGGTGGTCGCTAAAGATAGTTTTACTGTATTAGGAATCAAATTAATTTACTCACTCCCAGAGGCACATTTGGACTGGTCTGAGTCATTGATTTACAGCAGGGTCTATTGTTTTTTAGGGGTTGATAAGTTGACTTTTAGTGTCATCCTCATAGTATTATGCTACAGACATCCAATATTAGAAACGACATATATCTGTCTGTCTCTTCACTTTTCTGTTTGTCTCTCTGTCACATTCTGTCTTTTATCCTCCTCTTTTTTTCTTTTTGTCCCTCTATTTATTTTATGTAAATATACCTCTGTGGTTTGAATGTTCTAGCATTGATTTGTGTACATTTCTGTGAGTGCAAATTTTAAGATTATCAGAAAATGTTGATGCAGTTTTTCAAATTTTAGACATTTCTGTGGGCTATTTTATTCATGAAAAAAAAATCAATGAAATTACATAGACTGAAGCAGAGCAATAAGCACAACTAACAGACAAAATGACAATAAGATTGTTAAACAGACAGTAAGATTTGTAGACTACAGTGCTGTAGTAAGCTTAGTACTCAGAGATATGACAGTACAGTCCATAGAGCACTGCAATAAGCTCAGTATACACAGAAGTAACAGTAAAGTCCATAGACTAGAGCACTGCAATAGGCTCAGTACACACAGAAGTAACAGTAAAGTCCATAGACTAGAGCACTGCAATAAGCTCAGTACACACAGAAGTAACAGTAAAGTTTGTAGACTAAAGCACTGCAATAAGCTTAGTACTCAGAGATATGACAGTAAAGTCCATAGAGCACTGCAATAAGCTCAGTACACACAGAAGTAACAGTAAAGTTTGTAGACTAGAATGCTGCAATAAGCTCAGTGTACAGAGAAATGACAGTAAAGTTTGTACAGAGAGATGCTCAGTATACAGAGAGATGACAGTAAAGTTTGTAGACTAGAATGCTGCAATAAGCTCAGTGTACAGAGAGATGACACTAAAGTTTGTAGACTAGAGCTCTGCAATAAGCTCAGTGTACAGAAAGATGACAGTAAAGTTTGTAGACTAGAGCTCTGCAATTAGCTCAGTATACAGAGATATGACAGTAAAGTCCATAGACTAGAGCACTGCAATAAGCTCAGTACACACAGAAGTAACAGTAAAGTTTGTAGACTAGAGCACTGCAGGAGCTCAGTACACAGAGAAATGACAGAAAAGTTTGTAAGCTCAGTACACAGAGAAATGACAGAAAAGTTTGTAGACGAGAGCGCTGCAATAAGCTCAGTACACAGAGAAATGACAGAAAAGTTTGTTGACGAGAGTGCTGCAATAAGCTCAGTACACAGAGAAATGACAGTAAAGTTTGTAGACTAGAGCACTGCATAGCTCAGTATACAGAGAAATGACAGAAAAGTTTGTAGACGAGAGTGCTGCAATCCGTACACATCAACTGAGAAGGAAAATGATTATCATCTGCAGTAGAGCAGGAATTCCCTGTCTAATCGCCATTATCAGGTCATTGATTACTGACAAACACTAACGCCATTAACGAAACATTAATCTCTGAAACATCTATTAATAAATGGTATTGTGAAGCATTATCTAGAGAGAATATTTATCTGTTGGTGTGGAATGTATTGTTAAGTGTTATCAGAGACTGTTGTACACTATTGGTATTACATTAATATTGGTGTAATCTATGATGCAGGATGAAATATTTTTTGGTTTCTATAAATTACTGGGGAAATATTATTCAGATTCACATAGATGATCAGCTAGAGCTTTTTCAAATTTTGTTGTTGTTGCAATTTGTTGCTTTTTTGCCAATTTATCATTTCACTGAAAGTGTATAAAATTATGTTGAAATGGGGATCATTTGTGTTATTATTTTAAAAACTGAAAAATTTAAAAAAAAACTACCATATATATGAAAAAAATTTTCAGTGTTAACAAATTGTTTTTATTAATTTGATTCTTGGCTACATTCATCATACACCTCCATTTCAACACTTTAATGAGCAAAACCAGATAACAGTACAAATTTTTGTCTTTGTTTCAATAAACAATACCATCTACCAAAGGTAACGCAGTGGGTTTGATCCTCCGACTAGAAAGGGAAGTCTGTGAAATGGTGTGGTGGTAGTTAGATATGTATGGTATTGTCCCATTCACATAAGATGGCGGGGCGGAGTAACCCTTTGATTATCATACGAATGATTCTACTGACTTTTCGGTTATGACAAGCTGTACTGGAAAAACATTTTATTCCTCACTGGATACTCTCTTATACATGTATATGATAATAAGTAGGAAAGATAATTCTAGTCATTGTAATTTTAATGTTATGCTGTATTACCTTAACTGTAAAGGGGCGTTAGCTATGTTTACCAAAAATATTATTTCCAATTTTTCTTCTCATAGTATATGTACTTCTTGTACAATAACAAATAATACAGCTATACACAGGCATAAAAAATCTTATATTCCTATATATTTTGTGATAGTAAGGTCAGGTCCAATTTGGTATTCATATACAAATAGTTAGGTTGAGTTGAGCATTGCAAGTGAAAAAGTTTCAATTCTAAGTTTCTCAAGCATTTTTCACAAAGTACATATATATAGGGATTTATTTTTTTTATGCCTGCATATATCTCTTTTTGGATATTTTATATCAATCTAAGTAGTAAAAAAGAAAAAACATAATTTTTGAAAAATAAAAAAACCAAAAAACCACAGCTTAGGCCCCTTTAAACAAGAGGTCAAGAAAGGGTTCACAAACTCTGACCTACCAGGTTATATGGATTTTACTATACCTCAGTTTCCTCCACCAATAAGATCCCCTCACACCCCATCTTTGTAAAACCACGATCCTGAATTGCTATGCTCTTTCCTAACCGTGGTCTCATGCAACCAAAATCTTTCGTAGCTAATGAATATTTATACGGAGTAGGTGTTGTCCAACTTATCCAATCAAGTACACTGTAGTTGTGATCAGCATTGATTGGATAGGTGTTGTCCAACTTATCCAATCAAGTACACTGTAGTTGTGATCAGCATTGATTGGATAGGTGTTGTCCAACTTATCCAATCAAGTACACTGTAGTTGTGATCAGCAACGAAAGTTATCGCAAAGTCTGTTTGATGCAATACAATTCTGAAATTGTTTAAAGCCTCGATCTGATTGGTTGATGAATGCGAGCACCATTTACTCGCATTGGCTGAGGCTTCATGAACAATAGAAATATGTTCCAGAGATTTCGGTGGTATAAGACCACGGGTAGGAAAGAGCATAGTGATTCCGATCGTGGTTTTGTGATGATGCTCACAGCAATATCATAACCATTGAGAGACATTTACTGTACTGTACATGTATAGGAGGAAAATAACTGGCAGATTTAACTTGTCAACCCCTGAAAAATACAATGGACTCTTCTGTAAATCAATAACTTAGACAGGTCCAAATGTGTTTTTAGGGTTGAATGAGTTAATATTTGCTTTATTCACAGTGTTGATATATCTGTGGAATTCAAGAAGCTGTGAACAAGTTTTTGATAAAATTTCGTATATATACAGAACACAAAACAACACGGGAGCGATCGTTCAGGTTTCGTGGAGGTTATGACAAATACAAATCACGTAACCTCCTTTTTATTCTTGATGAATATTCGTCTTTGCTATCATAACCTGCAGGGTACAGTCATTCCTTTTAGCGTAACCTGTAAATGGGTTATGACGATTTCCGTTATTTTGTGGCCTGTATATATGTGTAATGTACTATCGGCTAACTTTGTAGGACCTTGGAACGAAGTCAACAAATTTACTCAATACTCAAGCTCAGTTTTTTTTTCATTATTTTGACTATAAAATTGTTTATAAACTTTTGGATTTAAGTGATTAGGAAACATATTATGATTTTTAATCATTTACATATTAATTTTTGTGTCACGCTTACGATTTTCCTGTAAAAAACAAATAAATACGTTGAGTACGGTACTCAAGATTTGAGTACGTACTCAAACATTTTTTTAATATCTCTAAAGTTTTCTTCAAATGAGCAATAATTTCAATTGTATGCCATCAATATACAATTATGTCCAATTGCAGAATAAAGTTTGTGTGTTTTTATCTTATAATCGTGAAAAGTTAGTTGAGCTTGAGTACTGAGTAAATTTGGTGATTTTGGGCCCTGATGTTATTTTAAGCTTATTCTGAATCACAAATTAAAGAAAAGCTAGTTTTTCAAGAGGGAGAGAAAAAAATAAAAAAATGAAATTCAGCAAGTTTCTGAACAACCCCCCCCCCCCACCTAATAATTTTTCAGTGCATAGTTCAAATTTTATTTTTATTATACACAAATAATTTCTTACTGTCTGCAATAAATATTCAATAATATACAGTCCTTTTCTGCAGCCCCCAATATGACGGGCCTGAAATCATATACATTTCAATATTGATTTTTTCCCAATTTAAGGAGAAATCTCTCCAATTATCTGAATTTAACTGGCCCCTGCCTCATTCTGAAAATCAGGCGCGAGAACCCCCATTAGCCATTAGTCTTTTTTATCCCTTTTTGTCAGGAGATTTCGCTTACATCATTCTGTCTGGTTTACTTGAGGGGGCTGTTTTTTGTCAGGAGATTTCGATTACATCATTCTGTCTGGTTTACTTGAGGGGGCTGTTTTTTTGTCAGGAGATTTTGCTTACACCATTCCATCTGGTTTACTTGAGGGGGCCAGTGTACATGTAATACCAGTCAAGGCTATGAGTATTCAGATTTAATTTCTCGCACAAACCTGGAGCGATAAATCATCGCTGTCTGATTGGACGCATTAGGTTTGAAGTACAGAGAAACTCGCCACACCGGAACAAACACCATTTGTAGAGTGTGGATATTACTATAACAATAGATTGTCTTGTCAATGCCTGACTTATAATGCTAGGATAAAGCTGATAATTTATTGCTTTATTTCATTGCTATCATCATCGGCTAGTCTAGTAGGAAATTTTGGTTTTGGTTTGATGTATAAGATATATTGCTTTTAAACATGCAATTATAGGTAATGTAAGATGAAGATTACACTCAAACGCTTGCAGGTGCATCATTTCTAGAGAATGTCGGTCTACAGGATGGCAGAATATTTGTCTACAGACTAGCAAAATATTTGTGTACAAACTGGCAGAATATTTGTCTAGAAACTGGCAGAATATTTGTCAACAAACTGGCAGAAAATTTATCTAGAATCTGGCAGAATATTTGTCTAAAAACTGGCAGAATATCTGTCTACAAACTGGCAGAATATTTGTCTACTGATTAGCAAAATATTTGTCTACAAACTGGCAGAATATTTGTCTACATGTACTGACTGGTAGAATATATGTCTACAACAGGGTTCACACAGAAAAAAGTCCTTGACAAGTGCTTTAAAAAAAATACGCTTGAAAAGTGCTTGAATTTAATGCAAAATGATGCATTTATTTCATCAAAGTGCTTGAATTCTACTTCTTGCATGTTTATTCATCACTAAAGAAAGACTTCTGGATGAAGAAAAAATTAGTTCAATCATACAGGTTCTTCACACAGTATAGTACAATTTGAGTACAGCATTTTTATGATGCTGTACTGCTGGATCTCGTTGCTATTTAGTGGATGTCTCTAAGCAGTAAAAATGTACTTTAGGGACTGCCATTAAAATGTGAAGAACTTTGCTGTCAGTCTTTCTTTTGTTTTGGCTTGCAAGGTCTTGATACAAATAGCTTAAACACATCCATTGGAAGTGCTTGAAAAACACCGAAAAAAGATTTGTCTAAAAGTATTTGGAAAAGTACTTGAAAAATCTTTTTTATTAGCTATATAGACCATATACAAACTGGGAGGATTTGGGTGCCAATCTGGGTTCTACATGAGAATTTATTTTTTTTTTTTTACCCCTGAGATGAAATATCAGGAGTGCCATTTTGTTTTTGGTTGGTAAGTTTATCTGTTTGCCATTTGTGTAGTGGTGTAGCAGTGTGTCGGTTCAGAAAGTTTAATTGGTTTTCAGAATAGGGTCTCAAAGACAATTGGTCTTTCATGACAATGGTCTCTCAAGACAGGTTCCACTTTACTGCAATGAAGTAGGTTGGCCACCTCTTTTTAGTTAATTGGATTATTTTATATCAAAACAAGAGAAAATCTTATGGTTTTGTTAATGAGGTACTGTATTGAAGTACAGTAAACCTACCTTATTGACCACCTGTGTATAAAGACCACCTGGTCACAAAGACCATTTTTTGCTGTCCCCAATCGTACCATTTGTGTACAAATCAACCTCTATATAAAGACCACCTCCCTACCTTTCTTGTGTCCCTAAGGAGGTCATTATATACAAGTGTCACTGTACATTTTTTTAAGTCACTGAAAAATGGAAAAACAGGAGAGAAAATGAAAAGTTATATGTACTCTATCAAGCTGATGTAATTTTGATGTTTCATAAGTCCTGGTGTTGTGTAAGGAGATACTAATCAGCTTATATCAGTCTGACGAATTGAGCATGATGCATCGCTATGACAACTAAATTCGTTACACAATAATATTCTCAATGCCCAAGGATGTCTATTCATATCGAAGTCAAATCCAAAATAGAATTTTTTTTTCTTTATCTTTTGTCACCAAAACGGTCATGGACATGTCTTTCAGAAATAACAGTTTACAAGATTTTTTTTTTTTTTTTTTTTCAGTGTTCAGTTGTAGGTTTACTACTTACTGGGATTCAGTTTGAATGTTTTGAGTCCAGTTGTCTCTTCCTGGCAACATTGTAACCAGGTTCTCTCTTACATTATTAAAAATACCATGTGACTGAAACATTGTTACCGTGTGGCTTAAAACTCAAACGAAAACTTAATCTGAATGTTTTGTCATTAGATTTGGAGGACAAACATAAAAATAGCAATACTAGTCTATAATTAGAGAAGGAAGTATTGTATACCTAAAAACTTTCGCTCCTGTTTCATTTTTCCCCAATTTTGCCCTTAAAATAGAGGGCAAATTTAAAATACAGCAAAACCTTATTTAGAGACCGCCTTTGTCTGTAAAGACCACCTGGTCACAAATATTTTTTTTCCTTTTTGCTACCACCTGCCTTTAAAGACCAGTTTTTCTTGTGTCCCCAATAATACCATTTGTGTATAAATCTACCTCTATATATAGACCACCTCCCTATAAAGACCGGTTTTCTTGTGTCCCCAATAGTACCATTTGTGTATAAATCTACCTCTATATATAG
The DNA here is from genome assembly GCA_030159075.1 of Atrina japonica. Lineage (NCBI taxonomy): Eukaryota > Metazoa > Mollusca > Bivalvia > Pterioida > Pinnidae > Atrina > Atrina japonica. Next base: position 218,489 of record BROG01000764.1, on the reverse strand, counting down.
ACCACCTCCCTATAAAGACCGGTTTTCTTGTGTCCCCAATAGTACCATTTGTGTATAAATCTACCTCTATATATAAACCACCTCCCTATAAAGACTGGTTTTCTTGTGTCCCCAATAGTACCATTTGTGTATAAATCTACCTCTATATATAAACCACCTCCCTATAAAGACCGGTTTTCTTGTGTCCCCAGTAGTACCATTTGTGTATAAATCTACCTCTATATATAGACCACCTCCCTATAAAGACCGGTTTTCTTGTGTCCCCAATAGTACCATTTGTGTATAAATCTACCTCTATATATAAACCACCTCCCTATAAAGACTGGTTTTCTTGTGTCCCTAAGGACATCGTGATGTACAAGTTTCACGAGTATAAGTTGTGGAGTATTGACTTCGTAGAAGACATGGAAGATCTCACTTTAACATTTCTCAGTTAAAATTTTTAATTAAAATCAGTGAAGATTGATATTATACATGAAAGGAATATGATATTAATGATTTTAATATTTTATGTCTGCATATAGGACGGAACATATGAATAATGATTATAGGTGTGGAGGTTTAAATATACAGTTAATCAATCTGTGCATGTACCTGACCACAGCAGGTTGTTGAGTAACTACTGCTCCAGCACATATTCGATAATTACAACTCAGCATGGTGTAATGATGAGTAGTGACATTAATAAATAAACAGGGTTATCAGTCTATGTTTCTGATGTCAATTTGGAAGATATAATTGACTTACGTGTACATAACCGACATGTATATGGCATAATGCTTCAAACAGCAAAGGTGCTAGAAATAACAACAACAGCAAAGCCCATTGCAACATCTGTGCAAAGTCGTAAGTAAAGTCCTTAGACCATATCTGTTATATTATGTCATTTATTTTGGGAGTTGTCTCCCTTATACCATCTACTGTATAGCCAGGACATACGGCTACATTGTACTCATCAGTATCATCTTGACTGGAATAAATGGTGGCTCGCACACGTGTCTTTGTGTCGTGACATCCAGTCACCTGTCACATGGCACCAAGCACCTGTACATCACATCACAATATCTAAGACTTAACCATTTCATCCCTGAATGTCTTAATGGTATGCTCTTTTCTATTATTTAGGAGCAGTGTGTTATGGTTTGTAGGGTTTAAAGGGTTAAAACCTTTCATAAAACAGGCTTTTGGTTTACATTGATACGATTTTGGCATTGAGTTGGATAAAGCAAATATTCAGCAATATCTAGTATTGGGTTAGCTCTGGTCATGTAACATGGTGTTTCTTAAACACATTTTGATTTTGATATGCCCCCTTCCCCCTCTGACTTTCAGTCTTTCAACAAAACAAGTGTAGTTATTGTTTCTATCTATTTTCAGGTCATTCAATAGATTCCATTGACCCATGGGTGCGTCAGTCAAATTCTTCACTGCTACGGACGAGTACCAACGTGGAGATCAAGTCTCTACGAACGAGATCGAGTAGTAACGACATTAAAATCGGACATATATACCTGAAAGACCTTGTGTGTTATTTGTCTCTTCTGGAAGCAGGCAGACCAGAGGATAAATTAGAATGTGGGTACATTTTGTATCTTGTAACATTTATCAGCTTATAATATTTCTGAACTTTTATTCTTCCAATGGCAGTTGTAAATACTTTACTGTAAGTCAGAGTGACCTTTTTAATAAACAGCGGAGTCTCATTATCTCAGAATTGACGGGAGTGCACAATTACTTAGAGATATCCAAAATTCAAGATAATCAAAATGTTCAATTCACATATTTTCTATTTTTATTGGACTACGGTTAGACCTACTCAGGGTACTGCTTAATTCAAATTTGTTTTGAGCAGATATAGATTGCACTTTCACCTTAGCTTCTTAACGGGAGTTGATTGTCCCATGTTTTGCAGGCAAACATTTAATCTTATACAATGAATTTTGTGTACAAAATTTAAGCCTTCAATCGCAGAGGGTAATTTCGAAATAATAAGTGACAATTCTATAATATTTCGATTTTTCAGACCAGAAAAAAGCTTCAAAATTAGCAAAATTTCAAGATAAAAACTTTGAGATATTCAGAATAAAAGTAGTATAAATATGTAGTAAAATAATTGGGACTGGCCATTGGACTATGACAAAACCGGAATTTTGACTCATCCCATTTTGACATAACAAGATTCCACTGTATGTTAAATCTGTTTTTATGCTTGAACTTTTGAACTGTTGTTGATTTTGACAGATTTATGCAAATTATGATAGCCATAAATATTTTTTTTGAAATCTTCTTTATATTTCAGTACATATTCAATGTGCTTAAAAATATTGACTTTGTAATTCAAATTGGTATAATGCAAGGTGACTTTTTATTTCCATTTTTATTTCAGTCATGTTCCGACTTTATGACACAGATGGCAATGGCATTTTGGATGCCAGTGTAAGTATTTTGGCATTATGTTTTTATTAGAGGATGCCTAACAAGTGATCATTGGGTATCATGTTTATCCATATCAGGTTGCTTTGCGAAGTTTTAAAAGGTACCTGATAAATTATATAAATTTACTAAACTTTGTAAATCAAGTCATGAGTGTGATAAATCTAGGGTGGGGCAAATTAGGATATTTTTTTCTAAGCTAGAGCAATGTCAGAAAACCATGTAAACAATGCCTATTCACACACAATAGAACTCCAATGACTCAAACTTTAGTGAGTCAAATTTCTAATTATTTTGACCAATTGACAAAGTTCTGAATAATTTTGTTATTTAATAATACAATTTATAATTCAAATTTTATGAGTCCAATTTCTCAATGTTTCGAATAAATTTTGGGGCCCATTTTATAAAAAAATCTAAGATTCTTACAAATAATTTGAAGTCAAAAGATACATGTGTACAAATTCGCTCCAAGGTAATTCTTCTCCCTCTGTTTACATTTGTAACACTCAGTGAAAACTACGTTAATTTTAAAACTTATTATTAATCGTAATGACCCTATATGTCTTAAATGGTTTCAAAGCAGTCGCGTACACCTCTGGAACTATAAACGCATGATTCTCGGTTACCATCCACGAGCTGAAGTTCCGATGTTTCGATCTTTTCTAGGTGGTCCCTTGAACTTTGACTCATCGAAGTTTCACTGTATGAATTTCTTTTCTCATGAATATTTGCATCCTTGACACGGTGTTATCTTCATTAAAAATACGGAAAGTTTATGTTTGGCCAGTCTGGTAAACTTTCTCACAAAATCAGCTGAGGTTCCAGCTGGCCTCAAACCTGTTTAATCGTTTAAAATGCGATGCTCTAACCTCAGTGGTCCCATGAAGTAAATACGGTACCTATAAGCAATATATGCGGTGCCCATTTATGAATTTTACCGCAAATTGGGATATTTTGACCGTTGTTTATTTTTGGCCAATTTGGCCACCCTATTAAAATGGCCAAAATTAACCAGTCCAAAATATGTACACGATGTTTCTACCGGTACTTTTAAAAAATATTTTGGTGTTTTATAGATTAACAAACAAGGGGTTATTAAAATAACACTGTGTGGACATTAATTTTAATTTAGTAGGCTACCATGTGATGCATCAATTCTGATTATTCTACTGGCACTTTTTAATATTTTGATATTTCAAACACCTGGAAAGTTCCACACAACAGGACCGAGAGTTAATGGTTGACCAAATTTAAACACGATATAAACATAAATAGCTAAAATTTAACTGGCTTGAAAATAATCCTTCATTTTATGACAAAAGTGGCCGAATTTTAGCGATGCCAAAAGATCCCAATTTACGGTATCGCCTTGCCTATCACAGAGTTAAATATTACATTCTAGTCTCGTGAAAATCTTTTTCAGTTTGCGTGGCGTATATTTCGGCTTTAAAATTTCAAATAAATGTCATTTATTTTTTAATTCTAATGACACCATCTATCTTTTCAGGAGCTGGATTGCATTGTCAATCAAATGATGTCAGTTGCGGAGTACCTCGGATGGGATGTGTCCGAGTTGAAACCTGTGAGTATGATGGAACATTTCCAATATTTGGAATGTTAAGGATCTCTTTACCAGGATTTAATTAAAATTACAGTGAAACATGTCTAGAAAGACCGACCCATCACCCACTGAAATGTGGTCTCCCGAAACAGGTGGACTGTCAAGAAAGGTTTTATTTAAAGGATTATTTTACTGAGTGGTTTTCAGAATGTGGTCTCAAAAGACAGGTGCTCTTTCTAGACAGGTTCCACTGTACAAAAAATGGTTTAAAAAAAATTGTGATCCAACGTAATGATAGAACATGATAATGTTAGTTGACTGTTACCTTGATTTTCACCTTTGACCTTGAAAATTCAGAATCTGGAGTAATTTGTAATGTTTACAAAATTTAAATCACTGTGCCAGATCCAAATTTTCTATTGACATCAATTCTACAGTTGAACCCGTTTAAAGTGCCAGTTCACACCAGAAGTATGTATTCTTACCACTGTATTTTGACATACCAAAATATTCTTTTCACATTCGTAAGTTATCATTTAAGATTGTTTTTATTTCGGAACTCTTGTGTCGAGTTCTGTGATGAAATGTAACTTTTTTATATTATATTTTGTGGTACGTGCATGCATCATTGTGCAATCTACCTGATGCCATGTTGAATCTCTACAAAACCTGGGAAACTGCTGGTTTTGTCAGATTAACAGTTCAAAGGTCAAATAATGTCATTTGTCAAATAATGTCATCAAAACTCATGTTTGTTAATTTGTAACTCTTTCAGCTATGTTTTAACCTGGGTTCCATGTAAAAACCATCATTATTTTGTTGTCATGGCAATTTTTTCATTACAGATATTACAGGACATGATGATCGAGATAGATTATGACGCCGATGGTACTGTATCATTGGAAGAGTGGAAAAGAGGTGGTATGACCACCATTCCACTATTGGTTCTACTGGGACTAGATACAGTATGTGATAATCCAAACATAATAAAACTGATTAAAAACAAATATCCCCCATCTCTCTGTCTCTCTCTGTCTGTCTCTCTCTCTCTGTCTGTCTGTCTGTCTCTCTCTCTCTCTCTCTTTCTCTCTCTCTCTCTCATCTCTCTCTCTCTCACACTCTCTCTCTCTCACACACACACTCTCATCTCTGTGTATGTATCAGAGATAGAGAGAGAGTAAATTCTTTATATTCTCTCTTTCTTTCTCTCTCTCTCTCATCTCATCTCTCTCTCTCTTCTCTCATCTCTCTCTCACACACATTCTCTCTCTCTCATCTCTCTCTCTCTGTGTATGTATCAGAGATAGAGAGAGTAAATTCTTTATATTCTCTCTTTCTTTCTCTCTCTCTTTCTTTCTCTCTCTCTCTTTATCTCTTTCTCTCTCTCTCATCTCATCTCTCTCTCTCTCTCTCTCTCTCTCTCTCTCTCTCTCTCTCTCTCTCTCTCTCTCTCTCTCTCTCTCTCTCTGTATGTATCAGAGATAGAGAGAGAGTAAATTCTTTATATTCTACCTATGTGAGCTTGTGTGGCCAACGTGTATGGTATATCATTTTCTTTCTCTTCCTAGAATGTTAAAGATGATGGAACACATGTTTGGAGATTGAAGCATTTCAATAAGCCAGCTTACTGTAATCTGTGTTTAAATATGTTGGTGGGATTAGGCAAGCAGGGACTGTGTTGCACATGTAAGTTTTTGTAACATATTTATATTTTTTTTTGCCGTTTTATATAGAATTACTGGAATTTTTCACTCTTTTACGACCGAAAAAATATTTACCCCTTCCTAAATTCGCCCTAAATCAGTATAGTCACCTGGACGGCATGTATGCCTGTGATTCAATAGTTTAGCTGGAAAATTTCACTTTCATTTTAAGTTTGCCCTGTCATTGAAAGACGAAAATTAAATGGGGGCGAAAATTTCCAGGTATACAGTCATTCTAACAAACAATATTTGTGAGCTTGATTTCTTTTTAAAATCACCCGATTCATTCTGTAACCTGTCGCAATTAATTACATGGAGCCAGGTCGTGGTGGTGTAATAACATTTATAATTTATTGTATACCTGGAAATTTTCGCCCTTGGTTATTTTTGCCCTTGATTATTTTTGCCCTTTTAAGATAGAAAACATATTTCCTGTCTTAAATTCACCCTAAATCACCATGGTCTCTTGGATGGCATTTGTGTCTCTGCTTCATTTATTTGGCTTGAAAATTTGGCTTGAAAATTTGGCTTTCATTTTAAATTTCCCCTCTCTGTTTCTCGAACACATCTCCAGTTTACTTTTCCATTCATTTGCACAGAGAGTTAGGGCCTTAGTGGCCAAGTGGTTAAAGCATTGCCCTTTGAACCATGAAGTCTCACAATTCCTGTCAGGTTCAAACCCCACTGGAACCTAAACTGATTTTTGTGAGAAAGTTTGCCAGTTTACATGCCGAAGGCCGGTGGTTTCTTACTGGGTACTTTGTAACCAGGCTCTCTCCTCCACCATTAAAGCCTGGCTCCTACCATATAACCGAAAAATTGTTGAGTGTGGCGTAAAACACAATTCAAAATTCAGAAATCCCAGTTTCGAAAAATGTTGTTTACTTCAGAATTTTAATTTTTTTTTCAATTTTTCTTTTCAATTTTCAGTTTGTAAATATACGGTACATGAAAGATGTGTTCAGAGAGCTCCTGCCTCTTGTATAACAACGTATGTCAAATCCAAGAAAACCTCGCAGGTAACTTCCTGTTTTGCTTAACTTTCGGTGTGGCGTTTTATGTGTGTACAATAGCAGTGGTACTACTTTCCTTTTATCTGATACGAAATGTTTTAAAGGCATACAGGCTGTCATTTTGGTAAAAATAAAAAAAAACCGGAATAGACCAAAAACTTTGATTAAAAACTTTTTTTTAATATTGCGCAGATATTGCCTACAATTAATGAAATATGCCGGCAATTGATATCCCTGCTATACATGGAAGAATACAAATGTTTACTCGCCCATTATTCACGTTCGATTTCTTTTCACAAATATGACATTATGATAATTTTTTTTTTCAACCTGAGAGTTTTTGAAAATATTTTATTTGTATAAAATGTCGAATATTTCAAACTTCTAATACAAACAAGAACATATATTTGGATAGCTTGTATGCCTTTATGGTCACCCAAGCCTCATGCTAGACCTGTTTTGATCAACATATTCTGTAATTTGTTACCATATTATGTTTCTGTAAGCCTTGTCTTAAACTTTTTGTACATTTTCTACCTTGAAAAACAAACAATTAAAAATCTAAAAATCTTTAAAGTTAAACAACAGAAATTAAGAATTTCCTGTTCTCTAGTGACAGACAATTTTGTTTTAGCTTCATGTTTGTGTGATTTTGTTTCTTTTTATCTCCCGCTTTTGCCTAAATGGAGGATATTAATTTAGGTTTGTCCGTCTGTCCATTTGTCATGCTTCATTTCCCTACAATAACGGCAACAAATATTATCCGATTTTCTTCAAACTTGGTAACAAGGTTAAATGCCTAAAGGGCTCAGCCAAGTTCGATCGCCACATTTGGCAGAGTTATGGCCCTTTGTTTGTTATTTATCGCTGTCAGTATTTTAGCAGGTACATTGTATTGGTTTTCACTTCCACCTTTGAAAATAGGCCTGCCACTGTATAACCAAAAATTTTTGAGTGTGGCACTTAATACCAAAGCAAGACAGAAAGAAACAAATAAACTGTTGTAAAGAACTTTATAAGCCCTGTAGACGGGCCTTATTTTTATTCCTGGAACATTGTCATACCAACGGTTTTTAAAAAGAGGTAGCATCTGATCCTTTAATTCAGCATTCGGCATACAAAGTTTTGAATATTTTTAAATGATGCAGATGGGTTTAGAACTGATTCTAGCATTAAAAGTGAATGTAAATTTGAATTTGAAAAACATGTTAAAAAAAACCTCTGGTTTAGCAACTGAAAGTAAGAATCACTTTCATTTGATTAAGTCTTTCTATATTTCATTCATTTCCCATACAGAAATAAATGTAAAAATGCCAATTAACTCTGTATGTTTCCCATGTAAAAACATGTCTGCTGTGCACCTAGTATCTAAGTGATGTCTCTTCTGTCATGTTTTTCTTTCTTAAAGGTATATTAGGTGTGGATATTTATTCAATAACAATAACAAAAAAAGATCTTAAATGCCTAATATATTTTGTGAAGATTGCTTGAGAAACCCAGGTTTGGCACTTTTTTCAATTGCAATTGATGAGTTCAACCGTACTATTTGTTTATGAATACCACACTGGACCAGACCCGTTTTTCACAAAATATATAGGAGTATAAGATTTTTTATGCCTGTTTATAGCTCATATTTGTTCTTGTACATCATGTACAAGTTGTAAAAGTAGAAAAAATTGAAATAATTTATTTTTGGTAAATACAGCTATTGCCCCTTTAAGCTCGTTAGTCTCTAATTCCCCTTCCACAGTCTTTATCAAATCCTGGAAAAGTCTTGGACTCGAGCAGCTGAAAGAAACCCCATCCCCACCCCCATCCCTGGTCCAAAAAGGGAAATGTCAAAATTGAGGCCTTTTGGTTATTTCAATTTTTGTCCATTAAGTAATAACCGAAAAAACATAGGTTCATGTGAAAAAAAAAAATTTCATCCATAAATATACAAAGAACTTGAATATAAACTTTCAAGCTGAATGTTGTGAATCAATACACGGCTTTCTTACTGGTTTTGTCATCCAGCTATGTCATGTTTCGGTAGAAGAGACAAAATTATAATTTAAATACGATTTTCAGGGTTTTCAAATATTTGTAACATGTTATTATTAAATATCGGCGTTTGGATCACCAGCTGTCAGATATCCAGGGCTAAATTGTTATATACAATTATTTTCCCGTCATTATTTCGGTAAAATCTGGTCGTTTTGTGTGGAGAAGTTCTTTAGATCACGTCTTTCTTTTACTATCATCTGCAGTTCTCCCCCGAGGGACTTTATGCTTACAAATTTGTGTTGAATCTGAAATGATATTGATTTTTTTTAGTAACATGCGTTTCTACTTGTTCGGTGGTATGAAGAGATGTTAGTCTCTGTCTGATGGGAAAATAATGCAGTCGTTCCTTCTGACCTCGCAGTTATTTCAGTGTTTCTGTCTGTATAAGAAGATGAAATTAAAGTCGGTCTTGTCACTATGGCAGCCATGTCAGGTTTCAGGTCTTCTGACTCATTGCTGTGACCAATCGCAGTTCATCGATGCCTGTAGTGGAGCAATGTACGACTTTCGTCTTTCATAGAATTAGGAACACTTTAAAACTTTTTCACAAAATCTAAATCTCCTCAAATTTGGTATATAGTATCTCTAGGATAGGGATGACTTGTAAATTTTATGTAATGTCTCAAAGATAGGGATGAATTGTGAATTGTATATGGTATATATAGTATAGAAATGACTTGTAAAATTGGTATAGTATCTCTAGGATAGAGGTGACTTGTAAATTTTGTATAGTATCTCTATTATAGGGTGACTTGTAAATTTTGTATAGTATCTCTATTATAGGGTGACTTGTAATTTTGTATAGTATCTCTAGGATAGGAGTGACTTGTTAATCTTGTATAGTATCTCTAGGATAGGTGTGACGTGTAATTTTTTATAGTACCTGTAGGATAGGGGTGACTTGTAAATCTTATATAGTATCTCTAGAACAGGGGGGACTTGTAAATTTTTATACTATCTCTAGGATAGGGGTGACTTGTAAATTTTTTATACTATCTCTAGGATAGGGGTGACTTGTAAATTATACTATTTCTAGGATAGGGGTGACTTTGTAAATTTTGTATAGCATCTCTAGGATAGGGGTGACTTGTAAATATTTATACTATCTCTAGGATAGGGGTGACTTGAAAATATTATTTATAAACTATCTCTAGATAAGGGGTGACTTGTAATTTTTAATTATCTCTAGGATAGGGGATGACTTGTAAATATTTATACTATCTCTAGGATAGGGTGACTTGTAAATCTTGTATAGGCATCTCTAGGATATAGGGGTGACTTGTAAATATTTATACTAATCTCTAGGAAAGGGTTGACTTGTAAATAATTTATACTATCTCTAGGATAGGGAGGGTGACTTGTAAATTTTGTATAGCATCTCTATGATAGGGGTGACTTGTAAATATCTATACTATCTTTAGGATAGGGTGACTTGTAAATCTTGTATAGTATCTCTAGGATAGAGGTGACTTGTAAATTTTGTATAGTATCTCTAGGATAAGGGTGACTTGTAAATGTTTATACTATCTCTAGGATAGGGGTGACTTGTAATTTTAATTATCTCTAGGATAGGGGTGACTTGTAAATATTTATACTATCTCTAGGATAGGGGTGACTTGTAAATATTTATACTATCTCTAGGATAGGGGTGACTTGTAAATATTTATACTATCTCTAGGATAAGGGTGACTTGTAAATTTTTATACTATCTCTAGGATAGGGGTGACTTGTAAATATTTATACTATCTCTAGGGTAGGGGTGACTTGTAAATATTTATACTATCTCTAGGATAGGGGTGACTTGTAAATATTTATACTATCTCTAGTATAGTAGGGGTGACTTGTAAATATTTATACTAAACACAAAAAAAAACGCCTCGCGCGCGAGCGCGCGCGAAATCTAGGATAGGGGTGACTTGTAATTTTTTATAGTACCTGTAGGATAGGGGTGACTTGTAATTTTAATTATCTCTAGGATAGGGGTGACTTGTAATTTTAATTATCTCTAGGATAGGGGTGAATTGTAAATATTTATACTATCTCTAGGATAGGGGTGACTTGTAAATGTTTATACTATCTCTAGGATAGGGGTGACTTGTAAATATTTATACTATCTCTAGGATAGGGGATGACTTGAAAATATTTATACTATCTCTAGGATAGGGGTGGACTTGTAAATATATTATACTATCTCTAGGATAAGGGGTGACTTGTAAATATTTAAACGATAGGGGTGACTTGTAAATATTAATACTATCTCTAGGATAGGGGTGACTTGTAATTTTTTATAGTACCTGTAGGATAGGGGTGACTTGTAATTTTAATTATCTCTAGGATAGGGGTGACTTGTAATTTTAATTATCTTCTAGGATAGGGGTGAATTGTAAATATTTATACTATCTCTAGGATAGGGGTGACTTGTAAATGTTTAAACTATCTCTAGGATAGGGTGAATTGTAAATATTTATACTCTAGGATAGGGGTGACTTGTAAATGTTTTAACTATCTCTAGGATAGGGGTGACTTGTAAATGTTTAATACTATCTCTAGGATAGGGGTGAATTGAAAATATTTATACTAGGGGTGACTTTGTAAATGTTTAATACTATCTCTAGGATAGGGGTGACTTTTGTAAATGTTTATACTATCTCTAGGATAGGGTGAATTGTAAATATTTATACTATCTCTAGGATAGGGGTGACTTGTAAATTTTATACTATCCTCTAGAGGATAGGGGTGACTTGTAAATGTTTATACTATCTGTAGGACAATAGGGTGACTTGTAAATGTTTATACTATCTGTAGGAAAGGGGTGACTTGTAAATATTTTTATACTATTCTCTAGGGTAGGGGTGACTTGTAAATAATTTTATACTATCTCTAGGGTAGGGGTGACTTGTAAATATTTAAACTATCTGTAGGATAGGGGTGACTTGTAAATATTTATACTATCTCTAGGATAGGGTGTGACTTTAAATAAATTTTTATACTATCTCTAGGATAGGGGTGACTTGTAAATTTTTTATACTATCTCTAGGATAGGGGTGACTTGTAAATATTTATACTATTTCTAGGATAGGGTGACTTGTAAATTTTGTGTAGCATCTCTAGGATAGGGGTGACTTGTAAATATTTATACTATCTCTAGGATAGGGGTGACTTGTAAATATTTATACTATCTCTAGGATAGGGGTGACTTGTAATTTTAATTATCTCTAGGATAGGGATGACTTGTAAAATATTTATACTATCTCTACGAGGATAGGGTGACTTGTAAATCTTGTATAGCATCTCTAGGATAGGGGTGACTTGTAAATATTTATACTATCTCTAGGATAGGGGTGACTTGTAAATATTTATACTATCTCTAGGATAGGGTGACTTGTAAATTTTGTATAGCATCTCTATGATAGGGGTGACTTGTAAATATCTATACTATCTTTAGGATAGGGTGACTTGTAAATCTTGTATAGTATCTCTAGGATAGAGGTGACTTGTAAATTTTGTATAGTATCTCTAGGATAAGGGAGAACTTGTAAATGTTTATACTATCTCTAGGATAGGGATGACTTGTAATTTTAATTAGCTCTAGGATAGGGGTGACTTTAAATATTTATACTAAATCTCTAGGATATGGGGTGACTTGTAAATATTATACTATCTCTAGGATAGGGGTGACTTGTAAATATTTATACTATCTCTAGGATAGGGGTGACTTGTAAATATTTATACTTATTACTCTAGGATAAGGGTACGTGACTTGTAAATTTTTATATACTATCTCTAGATAGGGGTGACTTGTAAATATTTATACTATCTCTAGGGTAGGGGTGACTTGTAAATATTTATACTATCTCTAGGATAGGGGTGACTTGTAAATATTTATACTATCATCTAGGATAGGGGTGACTTGTAAATATTTATACTATCTCTAGGATAGGGGTGACTTGTAATTTTTTATAGTACCTGTAGGATAGGGGTGACTTGTAATTTTTTATACTATCTCTAGGATAGGGGTGACTTGTAATTTTAAATAATCTCTAGGATAGGGGTGAATTGTAAATATTTAAACTATCTCTAGGATAGGGGTGACTTGTAAATGTTTTATATACTATCTCTAGTGATAAGGGGTGACTTGTAAATATTAATACTATCTCAAGGATAGGGGTGACTTGTAAATATTTTATACTATCTCTAGGATAGGGGTGACTTGTAAATATTTATACTATCTCTAGGATAGGGGTGACTTTTAAATATTTTATACTATCTCTAGGATAGGGGTGAACTTGTAAATATTAAATACTATCTCTAGGATAGGGTGACTTGTAATTTTTTATATAGTACCTGTAGATAGGGGTGACTTGTAATTTTAAAATTATCTCTAAGGATAGGGGTGACTTGTAATTTTAATTTATCTCTAGGATAGGGGTGAATTGTAAATATTTATACTATCTCTAGGATAGGGGCTGACTTGTAAACATGTTTATACTATCTCTAGGATAGGGGTTGAATTGAAAATATTTATACTATCTCTAGATAGGGTGACTTGTAAATGTTTATACTATCTCTAAGGATAGGGGTGACTTGTAAATGATTATACTATCTCTAGGATAGGGGTGAATTGTAAATATTTATACTATCTCTAGGATAGGGGTGACTTGTAAATGTTTATACTATCTCTAGGATAGGGGTGACTTGTAAATGTTTATACTAAAATCTAGGATAGGGGGTGAATTGTAAATATTTTTATACTATCTCTAGGATAGGGGTGACTTGTAAAATGTTTATACTATCTCTAGGATAGGGGTGAATTGTAAATATTTATACTATCTCTAGGATAGGGGTGACTTGTAAATGTTTATACTATCTGTAGGATAGGGGTGACTTGTAAATGTTTATACTATCTGTAGGATAGGGGTGACTTGTAAATATTTATACTATCTCTAGGGTAGGGGTGACTTGTAAATATTTATACTATCTCTAGGGTAGGGGTGACTTGTAAATATTTAAACTATCTGTAGGATAGGGGTGACTTGTAAATATTTATACTATCTCTAGGATAGGGGTGACTTGTAAATATTTATACTATCTCTAGGATAGGGGTGACTTGTAAATATTTATACTATCCTCTAGTGATAGGGTGACTTTGTAACAGTTATATTTATACTATCTGTAGGATAGGGGTGACTTGTAAATATTTATACTATCTCTAGGATAGGTGGTGACTTGTAAATATTTATACTATCTGTAGATAGGGGTGACTTGTAAATATTTATACTAATCTCTAGGATAGGGGGTGACTTGTAATTTTTTATAGTACCCTGTAGGATAGGGGTGACTTGTAATTTTAATTAGCTCTAGGATAGGGGTGACTTGTAATTATTAATTATCTCTAGGATATAGGGGTGAATTGTAAATATTTATACTATCTCTAGGATATCGGGTGACTTGTAAATGTTTATACTATCTCTAGGATAGGGGTGACTTGTAAATATTTATACTATCTCTAGGATAGGGGTGACTTGTAAATATTTATACTATCTCTAGGATAGGGGTGACTTGTAAATATTTATACTATCTCTAGGATAGGGGTGACTTGTAAATATTTATACTATCTCTAGGATAGGGGTGACTTGTAAATATTAATACTATCTCTAGGATAGGGGTGACTTGTAATTTTTTATAGTACCTGTAGGATAGGGGTGACTTGTAATTTTAAATTATCTCTAGGATAGGGGGTGGACTTGTAAATTTTAATTATCTCTAGGATAGGGGTGAATTGTAAAAATTTATACTATCTCTAGGATAGGGGTGACTTGTAAATGTATATACTATCTCTAGGATAGGGGGTTGAATTGTAAATATTTATACATATCTCTAGGATAGGGGTGACTTGTAAATGTTTATACTATCTCTAGGATAGGGTTGACTTGTAAATGTTTTATAAACTATCTCTAGGATAGGGGTGAATTGTAAAATATTTATACTATCTCTAGGATAGGGGTGACTTGTAAATGTTTATACTATCTCTAGGATAGGGGTGACTTGTAAATGTTTATACTATCTGTAGGATAGGGGTGACTTGTAAATGTTTATACTATCTGTAGGATAGGGGTGACTTGTAAATATTTATACTTATCTCTCATAGGTAGGGGTGAACTTGTAAATATTTTATACTATCTCTAGGGTAGGGGTGACTTGTAAATATTTAAAACTATCTGTTAGATAGGGTGACTTTTTATTTATACTATCTCTAGGATAGGGGTGACTTGTAAATTTTTATACTATCTCTAGGATAGGGGTGACTTGTAAATTTTTTATACTATCTCTAGGATAGGGGTGACTTGTAAATGTTTATACTATTTCTAGTGATAGGGTGACATTGGTAAATTTTGTATAGCATCTCTAGGATAGGGGTGACTTGTAAATATTTATACTATCTCTAGGATAGGGGTGACTTGTAAATATTTATACTATCTCTAGGATAGGGGTGACTTGTAATTTTAATTATCTCTAGGATAGGGATGACTTGTAAATATTTATACTATCTCTAGGATAGGGTGACTTGTAAATCTTGTATAGCATCTCTAGGATAGGGGTGACTTGTAAATATTTATACTATCTCTAGGATAGGGGTGACTTGTAAATATTTATACTATCTCTAGGATAGGGTGACTTGTAAATTTTGTATAGCATCTCTATGATAGGGGTGACTTGTAAATATCTATACTATCTTTAGGATAGGGTGGACTTGTAAATCTTGTATAGTATCTCTAGATAGAGGTGACTTGTAAATTTTTGTATAGTATCTCTAGGATAAGGGTGACTTGTAAATGTTTATACTATCTCTAGGATAGGGGTGACTTGTAATTTTAATTATCTCTAGGATAGGGGTGACTTGTAAATATTTATACTATCTCTAGGATAGGGGTGACTTGTAAATATTTATACTATCTCTAGGATAGGGGTGACTTGTAAATATTTATACTATCTCTAGGATAGGGGGTGACTTGTAAATATTTATACTATCTCTAAGGATAAGGGTGACTTGTAAAATTTTATACTAATCTCTAGGATAGGGGTGACTTGTAATATATTTAATACTATCTCTAGGGTAGGGGTGACTTGTAAATATTTATACTATCTCTAGGATAGGGGTGACTTGTAAATATTTATACTATCTCTAGGATAGGGGTGACTTGTAAATATTTATACTATCTCTAGGATAGGGGTGACTTGTAATTTTTTATAGTACCTGTAGGATAGGGGTGACTTGTAATTTTAATTATCTCTAGGATAGGGGTGACTTGTAATTTTAATTATCTCTAGGATATAGGGGGTGAATTGTAAATATTTATACTATCTCTAGGGATAGGGGTGACTTGTAATATTTATATACTATCTGTAGGATAGGGTGACTTGTAAATATTTTATATACTATCTCTAGGATATAAGGGGTGACTTGTAAATATTTATACTATCTGTAGGATAGGGTGTGACTTGTAAAATATTTATACTATCACTAGGATAGGGGTGACTTGATAATAATTTATACTATCTCTAGGATAAGGGGTGACTTGTAATTTTTTTATAAGTACCTGTAGGATAGGGGTGTGACTTGTAATTTAATTATCTCTAGGATAGGGGTGAGTTGTAATTTTAATTATCTCTAGGATAGGGGTGAATTGTAAATAATTTATACTATCTCTAGGATAGGGGTGACTTGTAATAATTATATACTATCTCTAGGATAGGAATAGGGTGACCTTGTAAATATTTATACTATCTCTAGGATAGGGTTGACATGTAAATATTTATACTATCTCTAGGATAGGGGTGACTTGTAAAAATTATATACTATCCCTCTAGGATAGGGGTGACTTGTAAATATTAATACTATCTCTAGATAGGGGTGACTTGTAATTTTTATATAGTACCTGATAGGATAGGGGTGACTTGTAATTTTAATTATCTCTAAGGATAGGGGTGACTTGTAATTTTAATTATCTCTAGGATAGGGGTGAATTGTAAATATTTATACTATCTCTAGGATAGGGGTGACTTGTAAATGTTTATACTATCTCTAGGATAGGGGTGAATTGTAAATATTTATACTATCTCTAGGATAGGGGTGACTTGTAAATGTTTATACTATCTCTAGGATAGGGGTGACTTGTAAATGTTTATACTATCTCTAGGATAGGGGTGAATTGTAAATATTTATACTATCTCTAGGATAGGGGTGACTTGTAAATGTTTATACTATCTCTAGGATAGGGGTGAATTGTAAATATTTATACTATCTCTACCTAGGATAGGGGTGAATTGTAAATATTTATACTATCTCTAGGATAGGGGTGACTTGTAAATGTTTATACTATCTCTAGGATAGGGGTGAATTGTAAATATTTATACTATCTCTAGGATAGGGGTGACTTGTAAATGTTTATACTATCTGTAGGATAGGGGTGACTTGTAAATGTTTATACTATCTGTAGGATAGGGGTGACTTGTAAATATTTATACTATCTCTAGGGTAGGGGTGACATTGTAAATATTTATACTATCTCTAGGGAAGGGTGAGACTTGTAAATATTTTAAACTATCTGTAGGATAGGGTGACTATGTAAATATTTATACTATCTCTCTAGGATAGGGGTGACTTGTAAATATTTATACTATCTCTAGGATAGGGTGACTTGTAAATATTTATACTATCTCTAGGATAGGGGTGACTTGTAAATATTTATACTAACTGTAGATAGGGGTGACTTGTAAATATTTTATACTAAAAGCTCTAGGATAGGGGTGACTTGTAAATATTTATACTATCTGTAGGATAGGGGTGACTTGTAAATATTTATACTATCTCTAGGATAGGGGTGACTTGTAATTTTTTATAGTACCTGTAGGATAGGGGTGACTTGTAATTTTAATTATCTCTAGGATAGGGGTGACTTGTAATTTTAATTAACTCTAGGATAGGGGTGACTTGTAATTTTAATTAGCTCTAGGATAGGGGTGACTTGTAAATATTTATACTATCTCTAGGATAGGGGTGACATGTAAATATTATACTATCTCTAGGATAGGGGTGACTTGTAAATATTTTATAACTAATCTCTAGGATAGGGGTGACTTGTAAATATTTATACTATCTCTAGGATAGGGGTGACTTGTAAATATTTATACTATCTCTAGGATAGGGGTGACTTATAATTTTTTATAGTACCTGTAGGATAGGGGTGACTTGTAATTTTAATTATCTCTAGGATAGGGGTGACTTGTAATTTTAATTATCTCTAGGATAGGGGTGAATTGTAAATATTTATACTATCTCTAGGATAGGGGGTGACTTGTAAATTTTTTATACTTGTATCTCTCTAGGATAGGGGTGAATTGTAACATATTTATACTATCTCTAGGATAGGGGTGACTATGTAAATGTTAATACTATCTCTAGGATAGGGGTGACTTGTAAATGTTTATATACTATCTCTAGGATATGGGTGAATTGTAAATATTTATACTATCACTAGATAGGGGTGACTTGTAAATGTTTATACTATCTCTAGGATAGGGGTGACTTGTAAATGTTTATACTATCTCTAGGATAGGGGTGAATTGTAAATATTTATACTATCTCTAGGATAGGGGTGACTTGTAAATGTTTATACTATCTCTAGGATAGGGGTGAATTGTAAATACTTATACTATCTCTAGGATAGGGGTGACTTGTAAATGTTTATACTATCTGTAGGATAGGGGTGACTTGTAAAATGTTTATACTATCTCTAGGATAGGGGTGACTTGGTAAATATTAATACTATCTCTAGTGGGTAGGGGGTGACTTGTAAATATTTATACTATCCTCTAGGGTAGGGGTGACTTGTAAATATTTAAACTATCTGTAGGATAGGGGTGACTTGTAAATATTTATACTATCTCTAGGATAGGGGTGACTTGTAAATGTTTATACTATCTCTAGGATAGGGGTGAATTGTAAATATTTATACTATCTCTAGGATAGGGGTGACTTGTAATTATTTATACTATCTCTAGGATAGGGGTGACTTGTAAATATTTATACTATCTCTAGGATAGGGGTGAATTGTAAATATTTATACTATCTCTAGGATAGGGGTGACTTGTAATTTTAATTATCTCTAGGATAGGGGTGAATTGTAAATATTTATACTATCTCTAGGATAGGGGTGACTTGTAAATATTTATACTATCTCTAGGACAGGGGTGACTTGTAAATATTTATACTATCTCTAGGATAGGGGTGAATTGTAAATATTTATACTATCTCTAGGATAGGGGTGACTTGTAAATATTTATACTATCTCTAGGATAGGGGTGACTTGTAAATATTTATACTATCTCTAGGATAGGGGTGACTTGTAAATATTTATACTATCTCTAGGATAGGGGTTTTGTAAATATTTTAAACTAACTCTAGGATAGGGGTGACTTGTAAAATATTTATACTATCTCTAGGATATGGGTGACTTTAAATATTTATACTAACTCTAGGATAGGGGGAGACTTGTAAATATTTATACTATCTCTAGGATAGGGGTGGACTTGTACAAATATTTATACTATCTCTAGGATAGGGGTATGACTTGTAATTATTTTATAGAGTACCTGTAGGATAGGGGTGACTTGTAATTTTAATTATATCTCTAGGAATAGGGGTGACTTGTAATTTTTAAATATCTCTAGGATAGGGGGTGAATTGTGTAAAATATTTATATACTATCTCTAGGATAGGGGTGACTTGTAAATGTTTATACTATCTCTAGGATAGGGGTGAATTGTAAATATTTATACTATCTCTAGGATAGGGGTGACTTGTAAATGTTTATACTATCTCTAGGATAGGGGTGACTTGTAAATGTTTATACTATCTCTAGGATAGGGGTGAATTGTAAATATTTATACTATCTCTAGGATAGGGGTGACTTGTAAATGTTTATACTATCTCTAGGATAGGGGTGACTTGTAAATGTTTATACTATCTCTAGGATAGTGGTGAATTAGTAAATATTTATACTATCTCTAGGATATCGGGTGACTTGTAAATTGGATTAATACTATCACTAGGATAGGGGTGAATTGTAAATATTTTATACTAATCTCTAGGATAGGGTGACTTGTAAATGTTTATACTATCTGTAGGATAGGGGTGACTTGTAAATTTTTATACTATCTCTAGGATAGGGGTGACTTGTAAATATTTATACTATCTCTAGGGTAGGGGTGACTTGTAAATATTTATACTATCTCTAGGTGGGGTGACTTGTAGTAAATATATTTAAACTATCTGTAGGATAGGGGTGACTTGTAAATATTATTATACTATCTCTAGTGATAGGGGTGTGACTTGTAAATGTATTATACTATCTCTAGGATAGGGGTGATTGTAAATATTTATACTATCTCTAGGATAGGGGTGACTTGTAAATATTTATACTATCTCTAGGATAGGGGTGACTTGTAAATATTTATACTATCTCTAGGATAGGGGTGACTTGTAATTTTAATTATCTCTAGGATAGGGGTGAATTGTAAATATTTATACTATCTCTAGGATAGGGGTGACTTGTAAATATTTATACTATCTCTAGGATAGGGGTGAATTGTAAATATTTATACTATCTCTAGGACAGGGGTGACTTTGTAAATATTTATACTATCTCTAGGATAGGGGTGAATTGTAAATATTTATACTAATCTCACAGGATAGGGGTGACTTTGTAAATATTCTATAAACTATCTCTAGGATAGTGGGTGACTTGTAAATATTTATACTATCTGTAGGATAGGGGTGACTTGTAAATATTTATACTATCTCTAGGATAGGGGTGACTTGTAAATATTTATACTATCTCTAGGATAGGGGTGACTTGTAATTTTAATTAGCTCTAGGATAGGTGTGATTTGCTATTTTATTTAGCTCTTGGATAGGGGTGACTTGTAATTTTAATTATCTCTAGGATAGGGGTGACTTGTAAATATTTATACTATTTTTAGGTTAGGGGTGACTTGTAATTTTAATTAGCTCTCCTATTATGATGACAATAGAGACAAGGGGAGGGGGTAAAACCGTTTTAAAAAAAATAACAAATCAATAAAATTCTTTTTACTCTAGAGCATGTTGGTATGAGACCAAAAGAAAACCACCTCCTATAACTGCTTAACAGAATGGACATGCAGTTGCAATAAGCTTAAATTAATAAAAACTATGAAATCTATGTAGAATTCTTGGCAAGCAGATAAGTAATTTTGTTCTTGGAGGGGTGGGGCAACGGGTAAAATGGCCTTTCAGTCCATATGTCTATGATTTCTTTCATTGTTAATTTTAATGTGATGACAACGGTTTTTTCCCTCATTGAATTTACAATTGTGGTTTGGAATTAAACTTTATATATCTTTTTTTTTTAGGAGCTATAGACCTGTTCAATATTTGTGTACATATATCTCATATATTTTCTTTACAAGACAGCTTCTCTTGTTATAGCCAAGAAAATACAACAAATGACTCCAAAAATTTACTGCAGATTTGTTGCCCAAAATGACAAATTATTTTGTTTTGGTGGCCATGTTTTATAGGTTGATACCTTTAGATGACAAACACTAGATGAAAATTTTTTTTAGAAACCTAATTCAGGTTTCAGCTGAAGTGTATATCAATTTGAATAAGTTTATGACATCATTTCAATAGGCAACATGGAGAAAAATCTAAAATTGAGGCAGAAAAAATGAATAAAAGAAAAATGGCAACACTTTGTTTTTTTGGCTTGAAAAAGTGAAAATTGAAGGAATAAAATATCATTTATTTTACATCCAGTCGGCAAAAACTGCAGTCCTGTAATTTTGGACAACAAAATGATACCAGTTCCTGGAAACTGACATTGGGAAACAATTAAACAGTTAATTTGACAACATCTATATTTTTGTGCGAATCTGTATCATTTTACCATCCAAAGTAGCAGGACAACAGTTATCATGAGAAGGTTTGTTTTAAATGGTTCTGTTGGATCTGTTGTATGACAAGATAAATTTTTGATACAAAATTTCATGTCCTATATGCCAGCTCTTCTTGTTGTAGCGGTACTTCATTTTGTTACAGATTTGAATATGATCTTAGTCCACTGAACACTTGAAGTTTTGTATACAATTAGATTTCCTTTTTTATAACAGGAGCGGCAGCAGGTATGATGAAGATATAACAGTTACTTATGTTTGTTGCACCTTTTTTTTTTTTTAAATCAAATTAGAATTTGTTTTAGTTGTTTTTTTTTTGTGATTGGAAAAAAGGAGTTTAAATAAATGTACATGTTTCTGGTGTTGTTTAGAATTTTCATGTATATTGAATGAATACATGATAGGTCAATACATTTATTATATATATATATATACCGGTAGATGTGTGTAGCTGTTCCTTTGTATTCCATACTTGCGGATTACAGAATTTATCTCTCATTTGCTGAGTTATCTCCCCTTTATAGCAGGTATCTTGTAAAGACGTATGTGGGCAAATTTTTGTTTTTCTGACAAAAAAAATCCTTACATACCTTACAGACTTAGTTAAAATTTATTTACCTCATATGTTAATTTTTCATGTTTTAAAGTTATACTGGGTCCATCAGGCTGTTCAATTTAAAGCAAAAATAAAAAATAGTTTATTGCCCAATTTGTTCAATACAAGGTACATGCTCTAAAGAAAGACAACTGTTGCAAATGGGAGGTTACTCTGTATTCTGCAAATCGAGAATAGTAACATCTGTATAACCCGGCAGGGTGGAGTCTCGTGAAACCTTTCATAAAGTGGCATTAGTTGCGAATTTTTCCAAAAAAAAAAAAATCTGTCCTTACTTACAACTTTGATTGATATAGAATAACAAAAAAGAGATATAAATACACTGGGCATATAAATTCTTAAATTTCTATATATTTTGTGAAAATTGCTTGAGAAATCCAGTTTAGGAATTATTCACTTGCAATTGATTATTTCAAACTTACTATTTTTATTTCCATACGACACTGGACTTGACCTTATTTTCACAAAATATATAGGCATGTAAGTTTTTTATGCCTGTCTATAGCTCATATTTGTTTTTGTACTTCAAGTACAAGTGGTGAAAGTAGGGAAAACCGAAACGAAGCTAATGTCCGTTTAACCTGGACAGGTTTAAATTTGAGGTAAACCAGTGCCAACTGTCTTGAGAGGCCACCAAATCTGCCATTTAGAACAGTTGATCCTCAAGAGGTTTTATTTAAAAGAACATTTTAACAAAGTTGTTTTTCATAATTCGGCCTTAAAATACAGGTGGTCTGTTATGAGAATGGTCTTTTAAGACTGGTTCCAATACATGCAGTGAAACTTGTATATAACGACATCTTAAGGGACACAAGAAAATCGGTCTTTATAGGGAGGTTGTCTTTATTTAGAGGTTGAATTGTACACAAATAGTACAATTGAGGATAACAAAAAATGGTATTTGTTACCAGGTGGTCCTTTATACACAGGTGGTCGCAAAAGCAGGTTTTGCTGTACATTGAAATTACACAGGCAAGGTTCTACTTGCCATTTTTCTTATGGTTATCCAGTCGGAAATAAAACACATTTTACCTGAAGCTTGTCATAACCGAAAAGTGAGTAGAATCATCTGTATGATAATCAAAAGGTTACTCCGCCCTGCCAAGTTATGTGTGAATCAGATAATAGCTGTATCTTTTTTTTTTTATCTGTAACAGATACCAGTGTTTCACATGTAAATTAACCCATTCACCCCTAAAGACACATTTGGACTGGTCTAAGTCATTGTTATACAGAAGAGTCCATTGTTTTTCAGGGGGTTGATGAGGTAAGCACTGCCAAAAGTGAGTGCTAATGATGAAAGGATGCAATGAAACTTGTCTTCACAAACAATCCACATGTAATTGTGATGTGATCATTCAAGACAGATTTTTTTTATCTCACCAAGATCAAAGATTGCCAAGGGGGGTAGGGGAGGAGGGGTTAGGGGAGGGGACATCAGTATGATTTTTGTCAGTTAATGAGAATCTCTCACATCATAATTTCATCCAAATTTGATATTGATGATAGAATTCGTAAGTAGGATAAGAACCCACATTCATTAATATTTACCAGAGTTATTGGACTTAATTGTCTCTGTGAATGTCTTAAAAAGAAAAGATTTTTGATCATGTATAAAAGAAAAAAAATGTGAGTAAATCTGATCTACAGGGGGAGGGATGCTTATAGGGACATGGGTGGTTATTGGGTAGAATGTGTTAAGCTAGTTCTATATATATATTGTAAAATTTTCTGACATCATGACCTCGGGCACCACCAAATATCGTTAGATAGGCACAGGTATATACTTATGCTCTCCTCGTTTTTCACGATATTGAGATGAAGATATACAGAGTGCATGCTGTAAATTAGTCATTTTTTATGTACAATTACAAAACATTTAAAATGAAAATTTCTGAAATTTATGTATCATACTCAAGAAATTCCTTATTTTTTTTTTTTTATTGGAAAATTATTAATCTTGACTTGATGATTTGGTTGTGCATGAAATAAAAAATATTTTGTTTTCAGTTCTGTCATATTCAGAAGTTTTACAAACAACTATCATTGTCAAAATAATGAAAACAAAGTTCTGAGCTTGAGTATGTTCTGCCACTGTGGTGGTGGTCCCCACTTCTATTTATGTAACATTTGATTTATTGTCATTTTAATGTGTTTTTTTATACAATTTTCAGCATTTCAAATATATTTACCCGCATATGTTCCTGTGGTGCATGTCAGTAAATTTATTTTTGAGAAATCGTTTTACTTTAAAAGTTTCATACAGCCATTTCTAAAAGCTTCTAAAATATTTACTTTTGTCTGAGACTGCTATCATCCCGGCCTTCTTAGATTTCAGATATAGTAGATATTGAGATTTTCAGTGGCAGCGAAAATTTTAAAGCAATATTTACACCACCGGATGGAAGTTCAG
The DNA here is from genome assembly GCA_030159075.1 of Atrina japonica. Classification (NCBI taxonomy): domain Eukaryota; kingdom Metazoa; phylum Mollusca; class Bivalvia; order Pterioida; family Pinnidae; genus Atrina; species Atrina japonica. The sequence continues at coordinate 193,705 of BROG01000764.1, read as the reverse complement.
GCGCCATATTGTTTTTATCTGTCCGTTTAAATTGCTCAAGACTTCGCTCTCAAGGGAGCATAGTGTTTCTCAAATTCATGCTCTCAAACTCTTTGATCCCTAAGTATATAAATGGTATGTCCCGTTTCTATTGTCCAAGACCAGTCTATTGTTGTACGTAGTGGTCTAAGGTTAATAATACAAATTTTATTAAACGAGAACCCGCAGGGTTCAACATTTACAAAAATAATGACTTGTCCTGCATGGCAAGTGGTCTGCAAATATCTTCTGTCTGAATGCATATATCATTTGTCTGAATGCAAATGTTGCTTGTCTGAATGCATATCATTGTCTGAATGCAAATGTTGTTTGTCGTATTCCATATATCATTTGTCTGAATGCAAATATCATTAGACCAATTTAGACAGGTGATATTTGCATTTGGACATGATATTTGAATTTGAACAAGCGATGATTGCATTCAAACAAATGATATTTGCATTGGAACATGATATTTACATTGGGCAAGCGATATTTACATTTGGACGAGCGATATTTGCATTCAGACAAATGATATTTACATTCAGACAAATGATATTTACATTTGGACGAGCGATATTTGCATTCAGACAAATGATATTTACATTCAGACAAATGATATTTACATTCGGACGAGCAATATTTACATTTGGACAAGTGATATTTACATTTGGATGAGCGATATTTGCATTTGGACAAGCGATATTTACATTTGGACAAATGATATTTGCATTTGGACTACAGAAGTTTGGATTCGGACAAATGTTATTTGATACAAGCATACTGTCAGACAAATATTAGATATCCTTGGATAAACTGATCCCGGTTTTCACTAGTGCTTTAAAAATCTGTCCAGAACTGCTTGTCCAGAACACTGTGTATCCATACACATGTCCTCAGCATTGCTTGTAAACACGGCAGATCAAGGAGATTTTCATGTTGATAGCTTACATTAGTAAAAGTATGTCTGAAATTATATTTGATGTCTGAAATCGTGGTTACTTACACATAAACCTTATTGAATTTCTTTGGAAGGAAGTAAATACGTTTATGCGTATATTACGGGGTTTATATTTATCTATGGTGGATTTCTCATAGAATTACTGTCGAATCAGAAAATTTTGTGGAGTTAAAATTTTGTTGTTTTGAAAATAAAGCAAATTTGTTGGTATTAAATTGCATTGAAATAAAAAAGAAACCTATTTGTAAAGGTTCCTTCTACTACAACAACGTATATTTGATGTATAATTTCGTCATGGTTTCAATTTTGTAGATAAATGAAAACAACGATATAACGAAATAAATACCATTTAAAGAAATTGACTGATTCTACAATATTTGCTTTTTTTTTTTTTTAACCAAACACAGTTGATGTTGTCAAATTTTTATATTTTGTTCACAAAAAAAAAAAAAAAAATGAAGTTATCTGATTTATTGCCATTACTATGTTGGTATTGCTGAGATATGGTCTAAGCAAAATATGGGAGCCTGTCTGTGTATGAAAATTAACTTTACATGTTCCAATGTCTTGACACACTATAGTTACCTAATAGTATATACACATGTAAATTTGTTTTGCGCTGTATTCCCAGTTCCACATTTCCAGTGTATCTGTGTTGCATGATCTGTGATTCCCAATAGATAATATTTATTGACAGTGCAAGATATTTCCTTAATCATCTCTCTATGTCTATCTGTCTCTGTCTCTGCCTCTCTCTTTCTCTCTCTCCTTTCTCATGCTGTTCCCCCTCCCTCCCTCTCCTCTCTTTCTCTCTCTCTCTCTCTCTCTCTCTCTCTCTCTCTCTCTCTCTCTCTCTCTCTCTCTCTCTCTCTCTCTCTCTCTCTCTCTCTCTCTCTCTCTCTCTCTCTCTCTCTCTCTCTCTCTTTATTTATTTATTTATATATAATGTGCTGTTTGATTTGTTTTTATAGATGATAGATCAACAGTTAAATTACAGAGACTGCAGTGTAAGGGAAGAGAAATATACATATCAACCGGAAGTAATAGTTTGTAATTTTAAATGTACAGCAGGTAAACATTTTTGTGGATGGTGAAGATTTCAATTCTAAAAACTTTTTTTTTTCTTCTTCATTTTTCCAGATATTAAACCATCACTGGGTGGAGGGAAATTGTCCTGGAAAATGTGATAAATGTCGGAAATCTGTGAAAACTTACAATGGCGTTACGGGATTACACTGTCGCTGGTGTCATATAACAGTGAGTCATATGTTTAAATTGTAGGTGTGGAATGAACAGTTGCCATTACTTTATCTGCATACGTCAGTAGTATAGGTCAGAATTTGTGGCACTTCACCAATAGTTCAGGTGCCAGATATCATAGCGAGTCAAATGTCTCAAGTCAGGGATATTCCTAGGCCATTTTTGGATCTGGTTACAGGACCCATTCCAATTGGAAAAATGGCTTATGCTGTATATCTAGAAATTTCCGCTTCCATTTAATTTTCATTTTTTTTTGTCCTTGAATGAGATGGTGCATTAACAATGATAAAAATTTTCAAGTTAGTTAATAGAAGCACCGACATGGATGCCATTTAATGAGAATATGGTGATTTAGGGCGATTTTAAGACAGAGTGAAAGTATGCTTGTTGTTGTAAAATGGTGAAAACAACCAGAGGCGAAAAATTCCAGGTATTCAGTATTTTCCAAAAGAAAAAAAAAAAAAATATTGCAAAAATTCCCAGTTTGGAGTATACATGTATATAAAAAAGAATAAAGTTATTTTCAAGCAAATGCCTCAAAGTTAAGTTTTCCTGTATTAAATAATCTAATGTTTTCCAAATTTTTTCGGACCCTGGAACCAAAATTGAGGCGTTCTATATAGCTGGTGATGTCTGCATATAAGTCTTCCTGTGGAATTGAAAAAACAAACAAAAAACCAAAATAAAAAAAAAATAAAAAAACGGGTATGACATCATTTTTTTATAATGGTATCAGTATCATAAATATCTACTTTGATATTAATGTCATGTGATTGTTTTTTATTTTCATATCAATGTCATTTATTCTGAAATTAATGTCATGATATTCTTTTTATTTTTATATCAATGTCCTTATTATTTTAATTTTGATATAAATGTCATGCTGTTATTTTCATTTTGATATAAATCTCATGCTATTGTTTTCATTTTGATATAAATGTCATGCTAATGTTTTTATCTCTATCAATTTTATGTTTTTTATTTTGATATCAGTGTCATGCTATTATTTTCATTTTAATGTAAATGTCATGCTCTTATTTTCATTTTGATATAAATGTAATGCTTTTATTTTCAATTTGATAAAAATCTCATGCTATTATTTTCATTTTGATATAAATGTCATGCTATTATTTTCATTTTGATATAAATGTCATCATTTTACTTTCATTTTGATTAAATGTCCTGTTATTATTTTCATTTTGATATAAATGTCATCATCGTATTTCTTTCATTTTGATTTAAATGTCATGCTATTATTATTTTTTTTAATATCATTGTCATTATCATCATTTTTATTTTGATATCAACGTCACTTTTTTTTCAGCTTCACAATAAGTGCGCATCCCAGGTAAAGCCTGAATGTGATCTTGGCGAGTTCCGAGAACACACATTACCTCCAACTTCCATTTGTCCAGCTGTGCTGGTAAGTAAAGAAAGTGATTTTTTATAAAAATGAGATATATATTAAATACAATAGAATCTCGTTATCTCGAAACACTTTTTATTTCCTTTTTTTTTATCCTAAAAAATCCAGACCCACCGTTCAACTTTGTCATAACCGGAATTTAGATAGCGAGATATTAGGTCTGCTAGTGAAATATCAGGTCTTCTAGTGAAATATCAGAACTGCTCGTGATATATAAGGTCTGCTAGTGAAATATCAGGTCTTCTAGTGAAATATCAGAACTGCTCATGATATATAAGGTCTGCTAGTGAGATCAGATCTGCTAGTGAGATATCAGGTCTGCTAGTGAAATATCAGAACTGCTCGTGATATATAAGGTCTGCTAGTGAGATCAGATCTGCTCGTGAGAACTCATGATATATAATCTGCTCGTGAGATATCAAGTCTGGCTAGTGAGATATCTAGTGAAATCTGCTAGTAAGATATCAGATCTGCTAATAAGATATCAGGTCTCCTAATGAGATATCAGTTCTAAATATATTCGACTGCACTGATAAGTAAAACTCCAGCAGCTTTTCAGATCTGCTAGTGAGAGATATGTCAGGACTTTATAAGTATGTCCGCCTGCACTGACATTTGAATTATTAGCTATTAGTATCTGCGGGATATCAGAAAGATTATATAAAACGTTCCGTATGGGTAATTTGTTATTTGTAATATAAAGAACCCAAGTCGGGGAATTATTTCCCGTTCATTATACAATCTAACCTGTTTTAAGTGACCAAAGAAAGGGAAGATGCAAAAACGGTCACATATGACAGATCGCTGAGTTTCCAATCATCAGAGATTTTTTTTATGTATATACAATTATGAAGAGATTTTTTTTTTTGCTTTTATTTCACATTTCTGTCATGATATCGTAACTGATTTACAGTTGCATCATCTGTACGAATCGGTAATTTTCTTGACAAACACATTTAATAATAAAATGCACATTTTGAAAGTTCCCCAGAAAAGTTATTTTTGTGATGTACATTTCATTTCTTTTTCACATCACATCCAAGTCATTTAATAAAGGTCATGTCAAAAGTATGGGGAGTAGAAATAACGGTCATTAGTCACGCAGGACAGGTAGTTGCTAAAATCAAGTGATTTATATATAGAAATGTTTTGGGAGGGTTTCATATAGGTCATAAAAGTCAGGTAGACGTTAGGAACTGTTAAGTCCCTAAGGCAGGACAAGGTGTATGTTTAACAAAAATTGTATATTATTGTTCTTGAAGATGGGTTTTAACTTTTGTCGTCTCCAAGGTAATAACTTGAATTGAGTAAACATTTTATTTAAATTTTAAAATTTTCAAGCCAAGGAAGTCCTATCAGACTCATCACGTGATTTCCAAAAACATATATTTACAAGAAAAAATAAGATTTTGACGTAAAAACATGACAATCTATGAAAGAGCACTTTACAAAAGTGTTCGACAGATTTCACTGAAATCTGGTAGATGGAGTTCAAGGTTGCCATTGGGACTCCACAATTGTGTGCATGGGTTCAAGCATTCATGGACTTGACTCAGGCATTTGTGGATTTTGTTTACAAAAATTTAAAGCTTGTAGATTATTTATTTTGTTGTCATTTCATCTCAGATATCAGGCCTTTTTCTAGGTTCCAAAGGACCAATATTTGGCCCCATTTGCCAATGCTAAATATGTGTGTACAGGTATTTTCAAATCCTTGATGAAAAAAAATTCCAATCTTGTGTACAGACCGACACTAATGAAAAATAAACCATTGCAGGGGAAAATTTATTTGAAAAAAAAGAAACTCATTTACATTTTTGTAAACCATTTTTTCCCAATTCGACACAAATTCACATGAAAATTCCCAAATTTGTCACCAATGGCATTTTACCCAATGTTGGCAGAAAAAGGCCTGGATTTCTGTAAAATGTAGTTTTTAATCATTATATTTTCAGTTTTCATATTTTGTTTTGTAAATGTTTAACTTCAGGAGCGACAAAGGGCTGGTTCGGCAGGGAAAAATGAGAAAAAGGGTCTACAAAGGACTGACTCATCAAATTTTGATTGTCCAGTAAGTGGATATGTAAATGATGTAATATTTTATCATACCCTTTCATCTTTTCACAAACTGCTTGTGGGGCCACTGTGGTCGAGTGGTTAAAGTACTGCGCTTTAAACCATGAAGTCTCTCTCACCTCTGGTCAGCATCGGGTTAGAGTGCCGCTGGAACCTAAGCTGATTTTCTAAAAAAGTTTGCCAGTCTACTTGCGGAAAGCTGGCGGTGTCTTCAAAGGTACATTGTAACCAAGTTCTATTCTCTGCCATTATAATCTGGCAGCAACCATATATCACAGAAAAAATGTTGAGCGGGCATAAAACGCCAATAAGACAGAAAAAAAAAGCTTGGGATGGACAAGTGGTGGAGTGTTCAATAATACTGTTCAAAAGGTCATGACCTTTCTGTCACAGATTGTCACATTGGGCATGGCACGTAAAAGAACCCTCGCTGCATTGGATTTTGTCAAATGTACAGGTCCAAATTTGTGACACTATGCCAAAATCTGGTGACGTTACCGTACTAGTGAAAAATTCTTGTCGCGATGTAAATCACGATAAACGCAGCATTGATTTTCTCCTGAGAGCGTATTTAGGTCTGTCTGCATTGCTTTTCATTTTCTGTTTGCGATATCTTTTGTTTCTATCAAATTACTTTTGTTTCTTTCCTTATGTTACAAATTATTTATCAGATTAACATCTTTTTTACAGAATTGTTTTGCTGACAATATTTCGTTCCCACCCATGCATTGCCTCCCTTGTTTTAAAAAAGAACTCTCTCACAGATTGTCATGGTGTTAGGTGAAAACTTTGGATTTGCGTTAACTTGCAATCTAAATAAATTACACATGTACAGTCGAGCTTGTCTATAAAGGCCACTCAAGAGAACAAGCAAAAGTAGCCATTATAGACAGGTGACCTTTAGAAAGAGGTTTAGTCATTATTAAAAAGTTAACAAAGGTTATGCTTGGATAAACTTAATTGGCAGGTGCCCTTTCTACAGAAGTAACCTTTAATGCAAGTTTGACTGTACTTAACGAGTTGAACATAAACACATTGAATGGAAAACTTAGAATTAGATAAATTCTTGCATGGGTTTAAAGAGCGGAAATGTGTATGAAAATATTAGTATTCAAATATTTGTGGCTATTATGTGATTCCTGTTTGTGTATTCCTCTTTTTACACCGTCTGTTTTTCACTACTGATCTCATCAACCCCTGAAAAATAATGGACTCACCTGTTAGTCATTGTCTTAGTCCAGTTCAAATGCGTCTTTAGAGGTCAGTCAGTTAAATTGTCCTTTGTGCTTCCCATTTCCAAGGAATAAATTGATACATGCATTGTTATGTGTTGTTCTCAGGTAAAATATATATGAAAAACGTAAAATATTGTATGCTAAAACATAATAGGGTTTGTGCTTAAATGAGATTTTTGATCTACCATACCCAGTTTGACCTTTCCATATCAATTACTTTTGACAATATGATATTGTCCAATTAATATAACTTGGTGGGGCCGGGCGGAGTAACCATTTGATTATCAAAACAGATGATTCAACTCACTTTTTGGTTATGACAAACTTCACGTGAAAAACGTTTTATTCCTCACTGGATACATGCAGGTATGATGACAAATAGGGACTCTTGCTAGTGTAATTTTAATGCCATTATACTTTGTTTCCTAAAATTTGAACTCGTCCAGGTGAAGAAAGGGTTCACGAGACCCCACCCCACCAAGTTATATGGATTTTACTATATTTCACTGAATAATAAACCGATACTAAGTGTGACCAAATACTCTAATGGGAATTTCATATTTGAGTGTCTGATGTTTACCATCCATTCACATGTATTGTAACGTTTGTTTCAGCTCAATGGGATGTATGTAGTTTGTAGAGTAGAACCTGTCTTAAGAGACCACCTGTCCTTAGAGACCACATTTTGAAACCAATATGATTAAATACAGCATTAAATAAAACCTCTCTTGAGAGACCACCTGTCTTGAGAGACCACATTTCAGTGACAGTTGGGGTGGTCTCTCAAAAGAGGTTTTATCTAAAGAAATACTGAACCAAGTGGTTTTCAAAGCCTTCTGCAAGTAAACTGGCAAACTTTCTCATGAAATTCAGCTGAGGTTTCAGCTGGGCTCGACTCTGTGCTGATCAGAAGTGAGAAAGTTCATGGTTCAAAGTGTGATGCTCTTACCACTCGGATACTTAGGCCCCTAAAAGAATGTGGACTCAGAAGACAGGTGGTCTTTAATGAGAGTGGTCTTTCAAGACAGGTTCCCCTGTACTTTAGCTGTTGTTTTGTGTAATGGGCATTTTATTTTAGTAGACCTGTCAATGATGTGATTGTCATCATCCCCTTTCATTTTTTTACATCCGCATGCAGCGGTCTAGTGGTAGATCACTCATGCCAAATACAGTGGTACCTTGCCCTTACATCCACCTCACCAAGTGGTGCAAAGGGGTCTGATTAGTGGTAGATCACTCATGCCTAATACAGTGGTACCTTGCCCTTACAACCACCTCTCTGAGTGGCGCAAAGTGGTCTGATTAGTGGTAGATCACTCATGTAGAATACAGTGGTACCTTGCCCTTGCAACCACCTCACCGAGTGGCGCAAAGGGGTCTGATTATGCCTAGTACAGTGGTATCCCTTACTCATGCGCAAAGGGGTAGTACAGTCACTCATGGTACCTTACCTTGCCCTTACAACCACCTCACCGAGTGGCGCAAAGGGGTCTGATTAGTGAGGTGGTCTCTAAAGTTAGGTTCTGTACTTTATTAGATATTTTTCAAGAGACTGATAACTTGGGGACTGAAATGTGAGGTGGTCTCCTAAGCGAGGTGGTCTTTAGGCGTGGTTCCACTGTAATTTATACATATGCGTGGTTCCACTGTACTTTATACAAAGTCAAATCTTCTCCTTCAACACTGGTCACGATAGGTTTGGCATGATAAATATTCCACACTGCATTGACATCAGTCCATAGTACAGGTCAAAATTTGTGGCACTTCACCTAAATCTGGTGACATCTCAATGCAACTGAAATATTCTTGGCAACGCTATGAATCATTGTGTTTATTTCCCATATGTGAAATTTCAGATGGAATGATTTAATCTCTCCTTTTCTTTTCAGAGTCAGAGTTCATTTCAGATCACACCTTTACCAGGTTCACATCCTTTACTTATTTTCATAAATCCGAAAAGTGGTGGTAAACAAGGTGCAAAGTAAGTCCATTCTTTTTTTGTTTTAAGTTGGTGGCAGACAATTTTCTCACATATAGTGACATGCCAAAATTGATGCAACTTTTTTATTTTTCTCTATATTAAATTCCTAATTTTTCAAAACATTCATTGAAAGTAATTTCTAAAACAACAATGACAAAACTTATATGACAAAACTAAAAATTCTAACAGTTTCATTTTGTGTTTGCGCTTTATGTTCAAATTTTCTGTTTTGTAGATTCAGAAATTTTAATAGGAAATTTATTTCTTTATGTCACCTTTCCTTATTTACACATATTAAAAAGAGACATTAATAGTTTATATCCTGCAAAAATCATCAATACTTCAAAACAAAGCAATAGTAATTTACAACAAAACAAAAATGTGTAATCTTCAAAACATTAATTGTTAATTGGGGACATTGTAATGAAATTGAATAGGAAATGGTTTTGTAATATCTTTTTCAAAAATGTGGTTTTATATGAAATTTTGTGTAACCCTGAGATAATTCTGTGACCCTGGATGTTGATTTTATCTTTGTAATTGTCGGAGGTTGTCACAATTTTCAGAAATAGAATACATTAGGGCCTAATCAGAAGTTGTCATTTTCTCGTAGCAAGTTCCGAATGAATTTTTGTGGGAACTTTGAATGGTTATTTGACAATGATTTCAACAGACTTGAGTTGACTTGACTTCTGTCATTGTTTTTATAGATAAACGTCTAAAATAATTACAAAAATTTATTACATGGTGGAGATATATCCTATTCAGAAACAGTTTTCTAACTGTCATCCCCTCCTTTTATTCTGTCAAGCGGGTCACATACGACACGTTCCACAGTCTTTCAGAATGCTTCGAGAAAATATAACAACTTCTGATAACAGTTGTGGTTCAGCATCATCCGATAAAAGAAAAAAAAACATTGAAGCTAAATGATTTGAACCAATGAAGGCTTATATTATAGGGCTAAGTAAATACCAGTCTATGAATTATAGATCTCTGTCCCTCTCTGTCAAAACACAACACAGCAACAGAATTTTGCTGTTGCGTTTAGCTCTGTTGTGTGAAATATGTCGTAACATCACATAATAATATTACATGATGACATTAGTTGACCATGACCTACATCTTTAACCTTGACCTATGACCTTGAAATTTGAATTCCAGATATATTGCTTTGCAAGTCAACCATACCACTTTCAACAGGTTCTTGTATTAATGTGCCGCTGATCTTTTGTGTTTTTTAGATTAATCCGGAAATTCCAGTATCTTTTAAATCCACGTCAGGTTTACGATATGATCAAACACGGACCAACTCAAGGGTGAGTACGCAATAATTTGTCTCATTTTCACACTCCTACATTCATTCTCCACGGAGATGAAAGGTCGAAGATCAAAGGTCAATACTGCATGAATGTGAATTAGAGTAAAAATGTAAAGGAATTATTTGCTTTCAGAGATGGATCTCCATAATGTTTGGACATTGGTCACCCATATTTGAGATTTGGCAAATTGAAAAGGATAATTATTCTCATTTTAAGAAATGAAGACATTTTATATACAGTACAGTCATACTTGCATTAAAGGCCACCTAATCTCTTTATAAAAGTCACCAGACTGTATCGTGCAGTTTTCATTACTCGACTCATATAGAAGATTGTGATGCATAGACCATTTCTGAGTTGTAGCGTTACATCATAGTTCATCATAATAGTGTGCGGTTTCAATCAGAATGGACCTTGCCCGACTTCCTGTTGAAGTCATGTGATTTGAGTACAAGTACAAATTATTCTGACAGTACTGAACAGAATGAGACAACTCGAAAATGGTCAATTCGAGTATATCAAGTAAATTATTGTTTATGAGGACCTTAGTAACATATGCCTTACCGGTAATTTTGATTTTGATTTTATGTTTATTACAATTTCTCTACTTTATTATTGTGGCTAGGTTACAGTTTTTTAAAGATATTCCGGGCTGTAGAATTCTTGTATGTGGCGGAGATGGCACTGTGGGCTGGCTTATAGATGCCATGGGTAGGTTATACTTGTGAATGTCTGTGTGTGTATTTGTTTGCGAGTAAGGATGTGTGTGTGTGTGTGTGTGTGTGTGTGTGTGTGTGTGTGTGTGTGTGTGTGTGTGTATGTGTGTGTGTGTGTGTGTGTGTGTGTATGTATATGTGAGTATAAGTAAGGATGTTTGTGTGTGAGTCTGTGTATGTGTGTCTCTAAAGGTGTATATGTGTATGTGTCTCTCTGTGTATGTTTGTATTTGTATGTGAGTGTTAGTAAGGATGTATGTGTATGTATATGTGAGTATGAGTAAGGATGTTTGTGTTTGAGTCTGTGTATGTGTGTCTCTAAAGGTGTATATGTGTATGTGTCTCTCTGTATATGTTTGTATTTGTATGTGAGTGTTAGTTAGGAGGTGTGTGTGTGTGTGTGCATGTATATGTGAGTGAGTAAGGATGTTTGTGTGAGTCTGTGTATGTGTGTCTCTAAAGGTGTATATGTGTATGTGTCTCTCTGTGTATGTTTGTATTTGTATGTGAGTGTTAGTAAGGAGGTGTGTGTGTGTGTTTATGTGAGTATGAGTAAAGATATGTGTGTGCCTGTGTATTTGTATGTGAGTATGAGTAAGGATGTGTGTGTATGTATGTGTGTGTCTGTGTACGAGTGTATCCTAAGCTACATGTATTGGAAACAGATACTTATGAAGGCTGAACTTCTAATATATAATTAGGTATTTAAAACCTCCATTTGTCCAACTTCATGGCACAGAAAACTACTGGCCTCAGTAATAAAAGTTACCAGCCGACCATAGTAATATCTCTACCATTATAAAATAGCAAGGACAGAAGTAACACATTGACAATGACAGTGCAAGAAAGACAACTCTTCCTAAGGTTTTTCCATTTAAGAACAGACAATCAATTCGTGCATTCTCAAGATTTATGATTCTTCTGGAATAATTGTTAACTTTCTGTTGTAGATAAAATCAACTTCAAAGAGCGACCGCCAGTTGCCGTTTTACCCTTGGGTACTGGCAATGACTTGGCAAGATGTCTGCGATGGGGTGGGGGTAAGTGCTCATGTGATTGTTACCATGACGATACTTTACTAAAACTTCAAGCTGTTTTGTTTTGTGCTAAATAGGGTTCATTGCTAAAATGTTATGTGTACATTGTGAATTTTTAAATGTTTATGTATTTTTATGTATTACACAAAAATGTATCATCATCATCTTTCTCATCAAAACGTCTGCCTTAGGTTAAGAATATTGGCCATATCAGCTTATGAGGCCAAAATTTTCAGGTTTTTTTAAAGAAAGGGCTCGATAATGGTGCAATGATTTGATCAAACTGTTGTACATTTCAGGTTGTGAGGGCGATAATTTGATCTGCTTTAGGTTAAGAATATTGGCCATATCAGCTTATGAGGCCAAAATGTTTAGGTTATTAAAGAAAGGGCTTGATAATGGTGCTGTAAGTTCCAGGTTATGAGGGCAATAATCTGATCAAACTGTTGTACATTTCAGGTTATGAGGATGAGAATTTGATCAAACTGTTGTACATTTCAGGTTATGAGGGAGAGAATTTGATCAAAGTTTTACAAAAAGTATCTCAGAGCAATATGATATCTATGGACAGGTGGAAGATTGAGTTCAGCAAACCTGAAGATGGAGAGGAAGAGGAAGGAGACCCAATACCTTATAACATCATCAATAATTACTTCTCAATCGGTGTAGTAAGTCGGATATTTCATCACTTTTTCTGAAGGACTTTCCCTTGAAAAACATTTTTTATGCCCCCGGCCTGAAAGGTGGTGTTTGGATCATCCGTCTCTCTGCTTGTTTTTCTGTCCGTAATTGTGTCCTGCTGACATATAAAGTGTAATATTTCAAGTTTGGATTGTGATACAGTAACCAAACTTAGACTGTAAGTTCATCTAATAATTGCTTACACTTCACTTTCATCACATGCCCCTGGGGGGTGGGGTCAAAATGTAGGACATTGCAAATATTTGTTGTTTTATGTATGGATATGATATTTTAAATTTGGAATGCTATTTGTTGTTTTGAATTACAGTCAAACTTGCACTTAAGGTCAACTATGTATAAAGGGCACCTGCCTATAAAGGTCATTCAAACATAACATTTGTTTACATTTTTATAATGAATAAACCTATTCATAAAGGCCACCTGTCTATCATTTTTACTTTCCAGGTTTCCTTGAGTTGCCTTTAAGACAAGTTTGACTGTACATGTAGTTTGCATACATTTAAGGTCGTATATGTGTATCATTTATCTTGATAAAAATATAAAATGATAGAGTCTCACAAAAAGATAGATGGAGGGAGTGGAAGGTTCAGAAGTTGATATTCCTATATTCCAGATACATAGCAGACTGTATAATGCATTTGTAAAATTGTTAACAGGTTTTACCAGTCTTTCACCAATAGGCCTTTTTATGTCAAATTTTGGAAAATGCCATTGGCAACACAACTGGGACTTTTAGCATGAATTTGTATCATATTGGGAAAAATTGTGTGCACACATGGAAATCTAAATGCTTTTTTTGAATGCATTTCCCCTTACATTATTTTTTTTTCCGTTACAACCATGAGCTCAACCTCGAATTGGGAATTTTTTCATCAAATTGGGAAAAAATACATGTACATGCATTTAGCATTGGGAACGGGGCCGAAGTTGGATATTATGAAAAAAGCCTGACCTACCTATTTGATTTGAGAGCACACTTGTTTTACTTTGTTTTGAGAGCACACCTGTTTTACTTTGTTTTGATAGCACACCTGCTTTACTTTGTTTTGATAGCACACCTATTTTACTTTGTTTTGAGAACACACCTGATTTACTTTGTTTTGAGAACACACACCTGTTTTACTTTGTTTTGAGAACACACACCTGTTTGACTCTGTTTTGAGAACACACACCTGTTTTACTTTGTTTTGAGAACACACCTGTTTTACTTTGTTTTGAGAACACACCTGCTTTACTTTGTTTTGAGAACACACCAGTTTTACTTTGTTTTGATAGCACACCTGCTTTACTTTGTTTTGAGAACACACCTGATTTACTTTGTTTTGAGAACACACCTGTTTTACTTTGTTTTAGAACACACCTGTTTTACTTTGTTTTGAGAACACACCTGTTTTACTTTGTTTTGAGAACACACACCTATTTTACTTTGTTTTGAGAACACACACCTATTTTACTTTGTTTTGAGAACACTCCTGTTTTACTCTGTTTTGAGAATACACTCCTGTTTTACTTTGTTTTGAGAACACACCTGTTTTACTTTGTTTTGAGAACACACCTGTTTTACTTCGTTTTGAGAACATACCTGTTTTACTTTGTTTTTTAGAGCACACCTGTTTTACTTTATTTGAGAGCACTACTCTCTTACTCTGTTTTAAGGCCACACACCTTTTTTACTTTGTTTTGAGAGCACTACTCTCTTACTCTGTTTTAAGGCCACACACCTTTTTTACTTTGTTTTGAGAGCACTACTCTCTTACTCTGTTTTAAGGCCACACACCTTTTTTACTTTGTTTTGAGAGCACTACTCTCTTACTCTGTTTTAAGGCCACACACCTTTTTTACTTTGTTTTGAGAGCACTACTCTCTTACTCTGTTTTAAGGCCACACACCTTTTTTACTTTGTTTTGAGAGCACTACTCTCTTACTCTGTTTTGAGGTCACACACCTTTTTTACTTTGTTTTGAGAGCACTACTCTCTTACTCTGTTTTGAGGGAACACTTGTCTCAGTTATGATAGAGATCAGCAAAGCACATATTATACTTGGTTCAGTATTTACCTTTACCGAACTGACCCAGTTCGTTCCCAGGTTGCTACAAAAAATACGGGAAAAGGGTGGGCGCTTATTGGGACATGGTGTTTGTTGGGTCAAATGTGCTACTCACTGGTAGTGACAATGCCATGTGTGGTTATATTTATCAGTATAAGAGTTATCTTTCTTGCTTTATTTATTAAGATTTTCCATTTTCAGTGTGTAAGAGTTATCTTTCTTGTTCTGTTTTTTTTTCTAGGATGCTTCCATTTGTCATAGATTCCATGTCATGAGAGAAAAACATCCTGAAAAGTTTAATAGCAGGTAATATTCACTCTATTATATATTTTTTTCAGAATTGAAATATGATTCTCCAAACTTATGCACTTGTTAAATCATATTTGGGCTGACCCATGTCTTTGATGTAAGGAAGAGTCCATTTTTGTATCGCCTGTGAAGCTGGATGATTCTTATTTGTCCTTCGTTTTACGTTGTACAAAATTTCATGTGTTGCTTTATATTTATGGTTTTTGGGTTGAGCTCCATAATGGACAACGTCTGCCAATTTGATCTGTTACCTGGGTCTTTGATGTATTGTATCGTTGTTTAACGTCCCACTCAAGAATCTTTCATTCATATGCAGACGTCACCAGTGTGGGTGTAGGGATTCAAAGTTTGGTCTATGCTCAGCACTTATGGCCATTGAGCAGTGAGGGTCCTTTTACATGCTGACACCTGCTGTGACATGGGACCTCGGTTTTTTTACTACCTCATCTGAAGGACAGGAATCCTACCTGCCACTGGCTGGACTCGAATTCACGACCTAATGATCATGAGTCGAGCGCGCTACTGACTGAGCCAGGCCGGTTCACCTGGGTCTTTGAAAACATGAGTTTTTGTTTGTTATTTGTGTTTCACTTACAGCTGGCAATGTCTTAAAAAAATGACAAATTTATTATCGAAGTGTAAATTAACATTGATATAGACAAACAAACAATTATTGTAATCAATAATTTGAATATATATTTAGATTTCAGTTCAGTTGCTTAGTTTACATTTTGATGCTTTAATTATTTCAGGATGAAAAACAAATTATGGTATTTTGAATTCGGCACTTCTGAAACTATATCAGCAACTTGTAAAAACCTACACGAGGAAATCGATATCATGGTGAGCTCAATTTCTATACGGTAACTCTTTTTAAAATTGAATAACTTTAATTTAATAATATTTGGTAAAATTTGGGCCTCGAATTGGATAATGCGAGTCCCTTTTAATTTTTTTACTGTGTCCATACATCTGTCTGTCTGTCTGTCAACATTTGTTGTTAGTGCTCTCAATCCTCAGTTCTCAAAGATTTCAACCAAATTGATATGGAAGCTGTATAATATGGGCAAGACATTGATCAAGTTCATAAACAAGCACCATCGGGTAAATTTTGTGGGAGTTACTGCCCTTGCCTTTTTTTTTTTTATCATATCCAGTTTTTATTACAAGGTGATGTATGTACGACACTATCATTGGTTGGGATTAAACCCAACATGGCTGACTGCCAAATAACTACAATTTTCAATATCAGCTTTCTTGAAGATAGTGAATAAATACTACAAATGATCTCTCATCGGAGCATGAAAGAAAACTTCAATCCACTCAAATCTGATATGAGATATACCCATGTAAAACTGCAATTTCAGGTTGAAAATGTGTGATCCTTGATTTGTTTACTTTTATATCCCTACACTCAAAACAAGAGTTCACAGGAGAATGCAACGTTTTCTTTTAATGATAGATATTTGCAAAATAAGCAAGGGGCTATTGGCCACTTAGTTCTTCGGGCATGGTCATGTTTCAAATTTCACTAACTTGAAAGCCTTAGAGCAGGTCACTGTTGTTTTGGTATTTTCTGCTACATACTGGTACTGATGACAGGTCATTTGATAAACGTACATGTTAAGCCACGCTTCAGCATCTAGGCCTAGTGTGGTAGTTATGTCCAGACATGTTAACCTCTGATGATCAAAAAGAGCTAGATTCACACCTACAAATCAGTAGCACTGCGCGCAACATTTTCGCAGTATTTCGGTGACTATATTTCTTCAAAAATATAATGGTTAAATAGAGGATATTTGACAATTGTTTTTTGAATAACATGTTTATTACATCGAGTGAGGCAAAAGAATACATATTTAACACGAGTGCGTAGCACGAGTGTTAAATATGTATTTTCCTGCCTTTATTTATTACATTTTCCAATTAATTTTTGTTAGGCCCTATATTTCCCCAATGCTCTGTACATGTAGGCTAGCCTACAGCTTGTGAAATGTAAACAAACCACATTTTGATTCAGGGGTTCTGAAATCTTTTTAGAGCATGATATGTCAATGAAAACTGGAGCCTGGAGGAAAATATTACGCTCTAAAAAGGATTTCTGTGCCCCGGTGGTTTTGATTGAAATACATGTACATCACTTGATGCCTCAAAGATCAAGCCAAAGTTATCGATTGACCTGGAGAGTGACTTGAAGTTAGCCCAAAATCAATGATCATTTTCTGTACTGTTTCTCGAGTGTCAGTGGATCTTTTTAAAAACTCTTGAACTCTTGACCTTGATAGTGGATACATAAAACATTTCCACTGCGTTTCGACCACTTAAACCCACTCCATCAAAACATAATATTGCCTGCTTTTTAGTCGAGACAGAACAAGTCTGTGCGGAGCCATTTTGTTTAGCTTCGATACGGCGTTATAAATAGCTCAAACAAAAATCCCGTCTTGATACGTCATATCTACAATACGTGTTCAAAAGTTTTGACCATAGCCTCACCATTTATTGGCATTTATTAGCAAATGTGATCAGTTTATAATCAAGCAATGAATTGAAAATTATCGTTACATAATAGATGGGATTAATTAATCAGATTTTTATTAGTGGCCTGGCACTGTATTTTATCATTAAGCCAATCAAAATACAGTAAAATCAATGAAAAATAACAGTGAAAAATAAAGCTTTTATTTAACTGATAAATTTAATAAATCTGTAATAAACAGTGTTAGCCCTGAAAATTTTCATTGGCCAAAATTCAAAATCCTAAAAAAAAAAAATTATTTTTACATCTTATTTGTTTAGTTATTATCATTATTACTACAGGTAAAGGGTGGTTATATGATTTTTTCTTGTTTTATGCATTTTTCAAATTAATCAATAATTATATATAAAAAAGGTAAAAAAAAAAAGTAAAGTGCTAGTTTGGTCAAATACTGTATGTATATTTAAATTAGCACACTCGTATTTTAGCACTCTAAGGGGTTATAGACTAATTAGCGCAATCTTAAATTCGCAGAAGTAATTTCATTAGCTTAGAATTAATTGTTGTCCATTGATGATGATTGGGGTCTCACAAGAGATCGTATTAATTACAGTTTATGTTTATTAGGCGTGACGAGTAGTACGAGTTAGTCTGTGTAGCGCCGAAGGCCTTGGTATTGTCAAAACAATGCACAGCCACAGTTGTGAAATAAACTCGAGGATTAAGTGTACCCCGGCAGACTGGAAAAGTACATGTATATTCAGAAAATTATTGCGCTTTGGTTGAAATGTAAAGAAATCAGAAGTTTTGAACATAAAAGCGGTAGGCGGAAGATCGGTCTAAAAAGCGGTAGACTACCGGCGAAATCAGTAGAGTTAACATGTCTGGGTGTTTTTCATATTTATGCGTGCACATACCGGTGCTTTGGCTGTGATGAAATCGGGACCGTCTCACAATGTATATCCAATAAACATTGAATACAGACGAACATAAATCAGAAAAAAACCAGAACGCTGGAAAAAATAAAAAAATAAAAAACCAAACTAAATCCATACATGTTTTGTCCTCGTGCTCTTTCATGGTTCCGAAATTAAACACTATTTGCATAAAAAGACACTTGAAACACCCGTTTACAATCCCAGACTTGCCAACCCTCACATTTTTAATGGAAACCTTCTGATTTTAACCCTCTCCTTCTGCCTATACCTGTTTAGTTATGATCGTTACGTTTTTTCGAAATGCGGAATTTATAAAAAGTTTTGGCCAATTTTCGTTTCAGTACGTATATTAGTATCGCCCTCATGCTTGCACCCAGTCATTTGAGCATTTGGAATGAACTATTGTTTTACCTAATGTCAAGCGTTTTTATGACCTGATCACCGCTTGGTTTGAAAATGGCTTCCAATAGAAATGGAGCGCGAGTGAAGAGTACATTAGTTGTGTCATGTCAACTAAAAAGAAAAACAGATGGGATCAAACATTTTTATCAAAGTACATTGCAACTGAAACATTTAATTGCATAATGAAAAGTAAGAAAGGTGAGACGTATCCATACTACTCCTCATGGCAGGATAAATGATTTTTAAATTTAAACGTGGCCTGAGGTAAACATAAAGATTAGCAACCAATATTCAGTCACATAGGACTATGGATTAATTTTGTACTTCAAGTAATAATTTGTCTGTATTAAGAGCTGAGTTTCTCTTTATCTCACATGTCATAGAGAAAAATATACCTCTCAACACTACTGGAAAAATCGTCAATTTTTTCAAGTCAATGTTTCCAGATTCAAAGATTACTGCTAAGTAATAAGTACGCATGTGGATAGGTCGAATTTCAGCCCTGATTTTAAGCGTTTTTTTGTTTTTTTTTTGCTAAAATAATGATAAAAAAAAATCGCTCAAAATCGGGGCAGCAATTTGGTCTAGCATGTGGCAGAACTAAAACAGGTGCTATTGTTAAAGAAATGGCAACAGAAACTTCAAGATCAACTTGTGAATTGATGAAGTGTGGACCATTTAGTATATTAAGAGATGGATCTAATAAAAGTGACAACAAATTATACCCAATATCTTCAAGGGTTTTCAATTGTGCAACAAAACATGACGAAAAAAAATTGCCGCCTCGCTCTGCTCCGCATTGCCTTCCTTTTTTTCACTTCAAAATGTTGGCAAGTCTGCAATCAACATCGGTTGAGTCATGTTTAGTAAAGGTATCAAATTTGGCATATTGTAATAAAACTCTGGTGACTTTATAGCTTTACTCAACTTATTCAACTCCACGGCTTATATTTATGCAGCACCCGTCCATTCCTCCACTCCGCATTTTATATAATGCCTTGTACACAGCAGTGTGCTTTGAATCAAATGACAAGACTAAGTCGACATGTTTTTGGCACAAAAATTGCACAAATTAATTAATCAAAATTTAACTGGACCAAGTGTGATTCTGAAATTAGATAGGAACATTCGTATTCATGGGATAAGTATTGTGTTTTCATTTTGAAACATTTCATGCCCCCATTCGATCGCAATCCGTTCTACAAGCGAACCGCCACAAAAGTACGATAGCATTAGAACTAAAACGACACTAAGTTTATCAACAATGTTTTATGAATAATTGTACAGAAGATAAAATTGATAATGATACACACACGATAAAGGTGTTCCTACGATATCCATTTGTTTGGCACGTGTGTTTGTTATTGATGACATCAAAGAGTTTCCGCGATTCTGTCCGGACAATTTACTGCTAATTACGGAAATAGAATCTAGCTGCTACCTAAATATATAGTTCATTGTTTTTAATTGATAACAAAATGCCGAATTTATTTTATTATGCAGACTATTAATAAAGATGATTAAATGATTAAATGGAGAGAAATATCAAAGGAAATATTTTCTGAGGTCGTATTTGTACACATAAGTGAAACATTATTATAAATTCATACGTGCCAGGTTGTTGTTTACAAGTGGAATCTCCCCCCTTAGATCAACACTTGTCATAGCCTAATTATGCAATCAATTGCAGTGGTCATTTAAGTCAGTGTCTCACTGATAAATTTTATGTTGTAAATGCTGACACCTGCATGGCAACCAACGTAATGGATAATGTTTAAATACAGTTTTGTGAGTAAGAAAATAATGCATGTAATCAACAGATCATGAGACGAGACCTACATTTCTCTCTGTATTCCAGAGCCTGTTACACTTGCTTCAACAGATCTAACAGGCATTACATAATCAAAGCTGTATCATTCACTTCAACAGATCTAACAGGCATTACATAATCAAAGCCGTATCATTCACTTCAACAGATCTAACAGGCATTACATAATCAAAGCCGTATCATTCACTTCAACAGATCTAACAGGCATTACATAATCAAAGCCGTATCATTCACTTCAACAGATCTAACAGGCATTACATAATCAAAGCCATATCATTCACTTTGACAGATCTAACAGTCATTACATAATCAAAGTTGTATCATTCACTTCAACAGATCTAACAGGCATTACATAATCAAAGTTGTATCATTCACTTCAACAGATCTAACAGGCATTACATAATCAAAGCTATCATTCACTTCAACAGATCTAACAGGCATTACATAATCAAAGCAGTATCATTCACTTCAACAGATCTAACAGGCATTACATAATCAAAGCCGTATCATTCACTTCCACAGATCTAACAGGCATTACATAATCAAAGCTGTATCATTCACTTTAACAGATCTAACAGGCATTACATAATCAAAGCTGTAACATTCACTTTAACAGATCTAAACAGGCATTACATAATCAAAGCTGTAACATTCACTTCAACAGATCTAACAGGTATTACATAATCAAAGCCGTAACATTCACTTCAACAGATCTAAACAGACATTATATAATCAAAGCCGTATCATTCACTTCAACAGATCTAAACAGACCTTAAATTAAGTTTAATAAGTGCTATTGGATAATATTTTGGGAGAAACTGCCCTAGACTTTGTTTTTCCTTTTCAACTTCTTAGTAGCACACTCTATTCTACATTTATCTATTGAATTTACCCAAATTTGAAAGGAGTATATAGGAGATTCCATTATCAAGTTAAAAAAAGGAGCTCCAATATTTTTCTGATCTCATTTTCACCCCCGTTTATTTTTTCGCCATTTTCGCCCATAGATGAGAGGGCGAATTTAAAATGAAATTGAAATTTTCAAACAAACATTTGAAGCACGGACATAAATGTCAACCTTGATAATATGATAATTTAGGGAGAATTTAAGATGGGGTGAATATGTTTTCTTTAGTTAAAGGGCGAAAATAACCAGGGGCGAAAAATTCAAGGTATACAGTATTTGCTGCAGAGCCCATTGTGATTTTTGATTTTTTAGAATTTTGTTTGCTTGAATATAATGATTAGAGAACATGCACTTTCTTGTTACACAGAAGGGCTAACAGGCCTTTCTTTTTACTGGGCACCCCCCTCCCCCATGTAAAAGCAACATTACATATTACCTTTAGACATTTTAATCCTACCAATCAACGTTAAATGAATAAATTCTTAAGATAATTAGTTGTTTTTCTAATTTCATAAGAAAGATTGGTTTCTGTGTAATAAAGTCAAACTTGCATTAACGGCCACCTCTGTTTAAAGGGCACCTGCCTATAAGGCCATTCAAACATAACCTTTATTAACAGCTTTGATAATGAATAAACCTGTTTATAAAGACCACCTGTCTATAATGGCTACTTTTGCCCATTCCCTTGAGTGGCCTTTATAGATAGGTCTAACTATTTATCATGACTTCTTATCCTTATTTTAACCTCATGAATGTGGAAAAACCAAGAAAATAATTCCTTAATCTTACATAATCTTGCCTTGTTCCCCTATATTGGGCCTCGTCTGTCATACTTCGGATTTCCCCTGCACTTTGTGGAGATCACTGTAAACATAAGAGCCAGTGTCATAGGTTTTGTTTCGTCTTTGATGAGGCAATAAACAGGAGCCAAACCAAGATAATTAAATGAAAACTTTGAAGTGCGATTAAAAAAAGACTTCCTGCTGATTTATGATTCTTAAGATATATTATACCACTGTGATTCAAAGGTACAATCACAGAGAATTTTAGGAAATTTTATTCATTTTTGTCCAGATTAATAAGCAAATATCAACCAATGAAATAGCAATGTCTATCTGCATCAAGAATTCAGGTTAAGCTGTTGTTTTTAACTCTTTTGTGAGAAATACCGCTGAAGGTATCTCAAAGTATTTTCACGTGGTGATAGAACCTGATGACATTTAATGACTGTGACCTCATTTTTTGCCTTGATCTTCATTTTGACTTTGACCTCACAATTACACCATACAGCCTGATGCGGTTTATTTCTTTTTTTTTTGTTAATTATAAAAGTATACGTTTTAAAAATTGACTCTGTGGTAGAACATGATATGAAATTAAATGACCTTGAACCCATTTCTTGCCTTAACCTTCATTTTGATTCAGACCTCACAATTTGGCAATACAGCCATTTTCTATCTTTTTCCTTTTTTTAGAAGTCTTATTTGTTGCATTGTTTTAAAAATTACATCCCAAATTTAGGTAATTAGGGGAGATAACTCTTGAAACAAAATGATTTTGATGTCGGATTTTGCTGGTAATTGGTATACAAAGGTACTTAGACGATAGATGTTCATGAAAAATATTAGTTAGAGGCATCTGGGTATTAAGAATTCAACGGTAGATGTAACAGACGTGTCAGTTGCCATAGTAACAAAATAAATACCTGTGATTGGTAAAAATTTTGATATTATAAAATATCAGTTAGGTGTATTTTCATAGTACAAAATTATGATTGCAGATGTTATGAAAGTGACAGTTTCTATGGTAAAAAAGTCAAAGCCACTGATTTGTGAAAACCGAAATATTTTCAGATTTTGATGAATTTGAAAATTGGTATACAGAGGTATTTTGACATTGGCAAAGTCAATGGTTAATTTTATGGAAAGTTGTCATGTCTGACTGGGAAAATATTTGGTCAAAATTTCAAGGTCAAAGGTCAGAGGCAATCTGTCAATGGGATAACTAAAAATGTTCAAAATGGGAGGGGAGATTTAAATTATTGGAAATACGCCAAAATATCTTCATGCCATATCCCATATTCACCCGTAACCTCATATCAGCCCTCAGGTCTTGTCCAGACTCCTGTTGGGCTTACATGGGAGTCTTTGAGTTAATTATGGGGTATGATTTGAAAATGGTCATATAATATTGTATGTGTGCAAATCATGGTAGTAAATCTTGAAAAAAAAAAAAAATGATGCATTTTAATGCTCCAACGATTTCCTTTTTTAGTGTGATGGCTATTCACTGGACCTTGCTAATGGACCAAGATTGGAGGGCATTGCCCTGCTAAATATTCCAAGTATTTATGGGGGCACAAATTTATGGGGCGAAAATCCCAGTCAGAAGAAACGCAGGAAAGCTCAGAAAGCAGCAAAGAAAGACAAAGACAAAGAATTTTCTACAAGCAGCATGTCATCTGCTGAATTAGCGATAGCTGTTCAAGGTAAGTTTATGATTTATGTACAGACTAAAAAAGAAAAACTGCAGACAAACCAAGAAAAAAAATGAATCTACAAAAGGCCTTCAGGTGAATTATTAGTGCGAGTTTCCAGTTTTATGTACAAACTGAGTCTGCAGTGTTGTTTTTCAAGGATTTCTTCCAAATCTGTATATCTTTTATCTCTACTCATAAAAGGACAAAGTCCCATAAGGGCCATAAGCAGCCCCACATTGTGATAAAAATTCAAAATCTGAAGTTATAATAAAAATGGAAGTAAATGATTTAAAAAAGAATTGGCTTTTTCATAAAATGTATTGTTTCATTTGCAAACTTGCGAACACGTGAAATACAGCTGATTTATTTGCCATGAACAGACCACAATTTCTGGAATTGGTTAAAATATATGCAAAAAAACCAAAGTTTTTGTGAGGGCCACATGCGTGTAGCAACACCATATTTTCTTAATAAATTTTAGATAATGTAAATTAACAGTACACAATATATCCTTTTGCTACAAAGATGTGGCCATACTGAAAATCGTTGTTTAAGTTAAAAAATGTTTGTCATTAAGTAAGAACCTGGTTACATTTCCAGAATTGTAAAGAGAAACTAGTGTGGATATTTCAACATAAAAGTCTGTGTTACTCAATTTTATCAACTGACAACATTCCATTTTATAATTTCCTATATATGTATGTATTTTTTCTTCATAATTTCAACATTCAAATGATATAAAAGCATATCGCGTAGATCTAATATTGTAAACACTATCGATACAGGCAACAGCGTCAACTCTGTTTACAGTATCGTCTGCTAGAATGTCGTGAAGAATGTTTACCCGCGTGTAAACCACATACCGGTATATGGACATAAAGCCTAACAAAATGTACAGCACATAATTAATTGAAAGACTGTGTTTATTCATTTAGTACTCCAATTTCTTGTTGTAAAAAAATACAAAAATGTGTGATTTTTGTTCATTTTTTGTGGATTTTACCCCCAAAATACTTACAGTTACATGTACATTTGATTGTTTTCATTTCATAAATTAGATATGTTGTAGCAAATTTGCAACATGTTTGTTGGTTAAATTTTAGGATATCCAATAATGTAAAATATTTCCTAAAAATTCAAGATTTTGGTGCATTTTATGTGGATTTTACCCCAAAATATTTACAGTTACATGCATGTAGACACATTTTACTGTTTCCATATCATAAAGTATTTATGTTATAGCAAATTTACAGCATGTTTGTTGATTAAACTTTAAGAAATCCAGTCATATAAAATATTTCCAAAAATTCATGCTTTTTGTGCATTTTTCATTGTTTTTGCCCAAAAATGACTAAAAACTTGAATTTGACTACAACTGCTGTCATTTAATAAAAAAGTATCATATCGTGTTTAGCATGTAATATTCTTACATGTTTTGAAGTTGGGGCCAAAATTGTCCCTTATTGCCCCTTGTTCTTTCATAAGTTTTTCATCCAGCCTTTTCCTGCCAATTATGGGAAAATTTCGAATTTTAACGGGAGCTGGTGTACATGACTTATGGAGAAAGATAATTTACAATTATGTAAATTTACAAGATTTACATGTAATGGAATCTCTTTTTCCCCATTATTGACAAAAATGACAGTTGACTTCTTTGGGAATTAATGGTTGGAATTTGGCTTCAACAATTTTTCAGTTATATGGTGGTGGCCAGATTTTTTAATTATGTACCAGGGAAGAGATCACCAGCCTTCCGCAAGTAAACTGGCAAACTTTCTCACAAAAAATTAGCTTAGTTTCCAACAGGACTCGAACCTACGCTGACCAGATGAGAGAGACTTCATGGTTCAAAGCGCGATGCTCTAACCACTCGGCCACAGAGGCCCCCAATTTTCTGGTAGTTTGTGCAAAATAATTGCTTTGAATTTTTCAAAATTTTACATAATAATCTACATCATATTTTACTTAGCATACAGGTTGACTGGAAATTATTTCGGCACTGTATATAAAAAAAATTTTCACTGGGATTAAATTGTTGCTCTTCCATGAGAGGGTGAATTTAACACGAAACAAAATTTTCAAGATAATTAATTGAATCAGGGACATAAATACCTGCCATTCGTGAGACTGTGGTGAGTTAGGGCGAATTGAAGACGGGATGAATGTGTTTGTCATAAAAGGGCCAAAATAACCAGGGGCAACAATTTCCAGATATATACAAAATTCTCTTCTTTATGGCATACCCCGATGATTTGTTTCATCAGTGGAACTCTTCATATTAAAGGTACTTTTAGTAGTGTCTCCTGGACAACCTGTAAACAAACGAACCTCAACATGGCAGCAGTTACAAATTACCTGTAAACAAACGAACCTCAACATGGCAGCAGTTACAAATTACCTGTAAACAAACGAACCTCAACATGGCGGCAGTTACAAATTACCTGTAAACAAACGAACCTCAACATGGCAGCAGTTACAAATTACCTGTAAACAAACGAACTTCAACATGGCGGCAGTTACAAATTACCTGTAAACAAACGAACCTCAACATGGAACAGTTACTTCATGTAAACAAACGAACCTTAACAGGTACAAATTTTCAATATGGCGGCAGTTAAAAATTACCTGTAAACAAACGAACCTCAACATGGCAGCAGTTACAAATTACTGTAAACAAACGAACCTCAACATGGCAGCAGTTACAAATTACCTGTAAACAAACGAACCTCAACATGGCAGCAGTTACAAATTACCTGTAAACAAACGAACCTCAACATGTTAAAATTACCTGTAAACAAACGAACCTCAACATGGCAACAAATTACCTGTAAACAAACGAACCTCAACATGGCAGCAGTTACAAATTACCTGTAAACAAACGAACCTCAACATGGCGGCAGTTACAAATTACCTGTAAACAAACGAACCTCAACATGGCGGCAGTTACAAATTACCCTCGAATACAGTGCGATTACACTTTAGGGTAAATATGGAAATCCAAAGGAAATCAACATTCCAACAAGAGAAAAGATGAACTTGTTGACCTATGTAAGATTGCCGATGCTTTAAATCTGCCCAATGCGAGTGTCTGACACAGTATTTATTTTAAGTCCTTGTCTTCCTAAATCTAGCCACTTTCAGCGACTATTGCCAACCTTTGGTAAGTGGTTAAGTCGAATAACTGTTTTTTCTGCCATCCGAGATGCTGTCTACTTTGATGCAGTGTTTTATGTGCATATGCATATTTCACATCCATGTCGATCTCTCTCAAGCTTGTTTGTTTTTATTTATACATTGTCACACTGTCGTAAACATCCTCAACATAGACCGCATGCGGCGGTCTAGTGGTAGAGGGTTGGACTCACAAGGGATCCCGGGTTTGATTCCTGATACTATGTCATACAAAACATTTATAAACAATTGTAGTGACCGTTTGTTTGCTGACCACTTGGTATAGCGGGGATTAATATCTTCAACATGTGGGTCTGGTAAAAGGCCCTATCTCCAATGCAAAATGAACTATTTGGCCCTGCTCCCCCAGTGTTCAGCAAAATTTCCCAAATTTGTTCTCTGTACAGCTCCCAACTGAAAGGGGGCAGGACCCTGTTCAATAAAGGGTTTTGTTATTCCCTGTATTCAAAGTGGAGGTCACTGGCCTTTTCGACCAGACTCAAAACTGAGGTCCCATGTTACAGTAGGCATTAACACATAAAAGAAATGTCACTGCATGTGGAGTCAGTTCATGGCTCAAGTCAATATTTGTGGCCCTGCACCTGATGCTTGTAATAAAATTTCCATAAACATGTACAGGGATAAATATCATCAACATGTGGCTCCTGTTAAAGGACCCATTCCCAATGCAAAATCAGTTATATTTTCCCCAATTTTGAGCAAAAATTTCCCAACTAACTTTTGATGTATTGACAAAAAAATAAAAATGCTGTTCTGATGAAATCCATGTTGTCAGTTTGATAAAGAGATAAATGAGTCATAAGTTTCATATCATTATTTTTTATTTTAGTTGTAAAATTACCATAATATATTGATATTATTCTATTTTACCAAATTTAGCCAGTTGCACATAAATTCCCAATTGAAAGGGTAGAGGACCCTTTCCCCAAAAGGGTCTATTAGCCCCTGATGTAAGTGAACAATTATTGGCAGTATGTAACACAACAATGAAATAGAACAAACAAACAAACAAATCCCATATACAGTCAAACTTCCATTAAAGTCCACCTCTGTTTAAAGGGCACCTGCCTATAAAGATCATTCAGACATAACCTTTGTTAACTTTTTATTGTAATGAATTGACCTCTTTTTAAAGGCTGCCTGTCTATAACGACTACTTTTGCCTGTTCCCTTGAGTGGCCCCTACAGACAACTTTGACTGTATATGTACAAATTTCTTGGGGAGACCTGAAACAAGCACAAAACAATAAAAGATCAAAAGAAATCTTGTATCAACTATGATATAGGGATACATTTCCGGTTGTTCCCGCATGTAACAAACCGTAACATCTGTAAGATATGATGATGTAATATTCCACATTATGACATAATCAACCTTCTTATCGCTGGTGACAAAATTCGCCTCATCACTGATCAAACGAAATTAACAATGGACAGGTAAGAATTCAAATAACCTGGGAAGTTTATTAACCTATTTTCTAAATCCATTTCACAAACTTAAATGTTTTCAGATTAAATATTGCTCTTAAATCAAACACTCTTTACACGGCAAATTAGAAAATGAGATCCAAATTAATACTGCGCAATGTTTTTCATGCCTTTGATCCTGTTCTTGTTAATGTTTGTGTTTAATGTAATACATAATGATCGCATTTTTTACATAGAATCGTTTGTTAACTGTGTTAAAAGTCCACGACTGGTTTAGCGTCATGTGACATCAACAGGAGAAAATGATAATTGTCATCGAATTTAAAATTTCTCATTTCCTACAAAAATAATTAAAAAAAAAAAAAAAAAAATGAAATTTGAAAACACTTTATTTTAGATTTTTCCAGATGATTTCCAGCATGATAGAAATCTTTATCTCTGATGATGCTAAATACACAGGTCTTATAATCTTCCTTGTGTTTTTATTTGTTTATGAAATTTCATGAAATTGGTTTTTTTGTGGTTTTTTTTACCACAAGGTATTTCTATTTGCTGTAAAATGTAAAAATATCATTTGTAAGTTTATAGAATTATGTTCCAATTAGTTTGATTGTTTTTTTTTTTTTTGCATCTACCTAAGAATCTATCACTTATGGAGATGTCACCAGCTTTAGGTGAAGTGCTACAAATTTTGACCTGTGCTATGGACTGAGGCCAAATATTGCAGTGAAGGTTCTTTTATGTGCCACACCTTCTGAGACATGGGACAATAGTTTTAAGTCTCAATCGAAAGACCTGTGACATTCACTTCGCATGCCAAGAGCTAGGCGAAGGAATTTAGTCCCAATAAAGGTTGGTGTTGGTAAAAACAAAACCTGTTATAAGCATCTACGACATTTTGCAGGTTTTTGATTTATAAACTTTCTACCATCTGTCACAGGCTTTAAGGTTGTAAAGTGAAAATTTTATTTTTGTGTAATCCGAAAAAAACCACCTCCCTTTTATTACATACAAAAAATATTAATAATGAAACAATATAAATAAAAGCATTATGAGAGTATTGAGAACACATGCATTTATGAATCAATACATGTCCTCTACCTGTGGAACCATCATAGAAAGCAATATGAAAGTATTGATGAATCAATATGAATCAATGCATATCCTCTACCTTTGGAACCATCATAAAAAGCAATATGAAAGTATTGATGAATCAGTATGAATCAATGCATGTCCTCTACTTATGAACCATCATAAAAAGCAATATGAAAGTATTGATGAATCAATATGAATCAATGCATGTCCTCTACCTTTGGAACCATCATAAAAAGCAATATGAAAGTATTGATGAATCAGTATGAATCAATGCATGTCCTTTACTTATGAAACCATCATAAAAATCAATATGAAAATATTGATGAATCAATATGAATCAATACACATCCTCTACCAGTGAAACCACCATAAAAAGTATTCTGGAAGTATTAATACATGTCCCCTACCTGTGAAACCTTCATAAAAGCGCATTCTGAAAGTATTGATGAATCAATTCATGTTTTCTACCTGTGAAACTATAATAAAGTGAATTGTGAGCAATATTAAAACTTTAAACAAAAATCTTAGCGAGACAGACTGACAGACACAAATTGTTAACCCCCACACTTAAATTATTGAATTCATACTTTTAAACTCATCAACCCCTAAAGTCACATTTGGACCTGTCCATTTCAAAGGATGGATAAGTCCACTGTCAGAATAAAGGGATGTATGATTTAGAATAAAAATTTTATAATAATTTTATATGCAATATGAATATGTCCACTCTAAAATTATGACAAAAGACCATATTATTTATTGATTTGGGTGAGTCTAAATGTGACCACAGGGGTTGATGAGGTAATATACAGATATCCCTCTTCATCCCAGTCACATTTTTAAAAAGCATGCATCTATGCTGATTGCCCCCATACCCCCCCCCCCCACTCATACCCTAATGAGCATTGACCAATGCAGTTACTCCCTACTCTCATGTTGAAACATTTTAATTGCATTTTTCTATGCAAGTTGCTGCTACTCTCATGCTCACACCTTTAAATAGCATTTTTAGGCAAATTTCGTCTACATCCCATTTAAAGAGTGTTTCTGTATGCAAATTCCCTCAAGACCCCCACTCACAGCTGTAAAGAACATTGATATATGTAGGTCCCCTTTAAACTCACGGTGGCAATAATGAGTCCATTTTAGATTTACAAAATGTAACTCACTCACCCTTAAAGACACATTTGGACTGTCTTGTATCATTGATTTTAAGCACAGTCCATTGCTTTTCAGGGGATGATTTTTATCTGAATATTCAATGGAGTCACTGCCACATGAACGTGAGACAATGAAAAGGATTGGAATTTTTTTTTTTTTCAAATTTAATTGATTTTCATTTTAGTTTAAAATTGCCCTTTCTTAGTTTGTCAGGCACAGAAGTTGGGACAAAAATTTTATTTTCATGTAAATCTGTGTTTTTTAAATTTTTTTATGCCCCTAGCTTGAAAGGTCCGCTAGGGGTATCAAGCCTTTGGAATATCTGTCTGTCTGTTAGTTTTTCTGTCTATAATTCTGTCCCGCTTACATATATAAAGTGCAATATTTCAAATTTGGATCGTGATACAGTAACCAAACGTAGACTGAAAGTTCATCTCACCACTGACATCACATGCCCTGGACTTAGGGTGGGGTAAAAATTTAGGACATTTAAACAAATTTTTGGGAGCAGGGTCATTTGTGTTTCACAAACACATCATGTTTTCAAATTTAATTGATTTACATTTTAGTTTAAAATTGCTCTTTTTTAGTTTGTCAGGTACGTAAGGCAGGACAAAAATTTTATTTTCACGTAAATCTGTGTTTTTTTTTTTGATAATTACTTGATCAGTTGCACATAACTTTATAGGCTATAAAGAAATCTAAAACATTATGTAGTTTTGCATTTTTATTCATGGATTTAAGTAAAAAGTATTTCATGAAATCCTCCATTAAAGAGCATCTCTAAAAACATGAAAATCTCTTTATGGGTCCATATTCTGAAAAACAAGAGTAATATTAGATCTGTCTCTGTTCGTGTGTGTGTGTGTGTGTGTGTGTGTGTGTTTGTGTGTAAATTACTAAATATAATATCTGCAGTGGTTGTCAACCTCTTAAAGTATTAAGAATTATATATATATTTTTTGTTTTCTTTATAATAACAGTATTAAACTAACTCTATGAGGTCGAGTCATCTTCTATAAAAACAAAAACCAGAAGAAAAAAAAATAAATAAATAAATATGACGGGAAAATTGCAAAATTCACAAAACAATAGGCAGTGTTAGGAGTTGTAATTTAATCCTAATGAAACAAAAAATAAATGGTCCAAGGGTTCAGAAAAAAACATTACCATAAAGTAAGAAGCAAGAGCATTTCTAATGAGACTATTCTTGGTTTATGGGCACTTGTTCAATATATCAATTATCGGCCCGATATCATAAATCCGTCGGAGGCACAATTAGTACAGATTCTTTTCTTAGTTCTACTGTTTTTACATTTTGTCGTCAGGCCGTATAATTGCTAGTTGCTCTATTAAGGCGATTCACAAATCAAGAATATTCCTCGAAAGAGGAAGCTTTTTGTCACATGCATCTTACAAACCATCAACGAATAAGCTGTTCGTCAAAAATAATTTTCTCTACATTTCTTTAATAATCATCTTGTTGCCGTAGCAACAGAGTTTTAATTGAGAAACGCACCGTATGTCTCTGACATGCCTCTGAATGAACCTATAAACAATTTGTCATTTTGACATGAAAGTCGTTATAGAAAGTAATAAAATTCTATTAGAAAATCGACCAAACTAAAACACCTGAAACTGGCTTTGTGCATTGATTTCCATCGCAATATTTTAGGGTCAGCTTATAATTGTATTGGCTTTACGAGCAATTAAATTTTATACAAGGAAAAAAGTGGTATAGAAATGACATAAAATCATGAGAGGGGAGAATGATTGGGAAGATAAGGAGAAAGGTGTTACTGACATTTTTTTTTTAGAAATAAAGAATGTAATAATTAGAGGCATTAATTATCGATAATATACATGTACCATGGAAAGGTTGAAAAAGATTAAGTGCAGAGTGCATTGAGAATAAAAATATCTGCATCCCTGATACTGACGTCCCAAGGTTTGTCATTGTAATCAGTTATCTATGTAAACAGGTATGAACTACAGGTGTGTCAAGTTTTGACACAGGTGAGATTACCTATATTTGTACTTTGTTGACAGGTAATATGGACTAGTGGATCCAGAGGCTTAGATATTGGGCTTTCTCCCTCTGAATTTGGTTAACATTATTTTTAACTTATAAAAAGTAAAGTAACGATGCAAAACTTGAAATTTCCTTAAACCAATTAATCCCTAAAGACATATTTGGACTAATCTAAGTCATTGATTTCTAGAAGAGTCCATTGTTTTTCAGGGGTCGATGGAGAGTTAACATAGTGTAAAATTAGTGATACAGTGTTCTAGAGAGTGATAATCTGCTTGCAGAGTTAAGTGTCTGGAATTGTCTTTTAGAGGCTTTAGAATTAAAAGATTTCTGGACCATCCTTCAGCATTGCTGTTGTAAGTTTTATTTTTGCTGAAAATCAATACATTGGCACGGTGTAATCATTTTATGAATTTCATTTTTTTTTTTTAGAAAATAACAGGTCCCAATTTAACTCATCAGCCCTTGAAAAACAATGGACTCTTCTGTAAATCAATGACTTAGACCAGTCCAAATGTGTATTTAGGGGTAAATAAGTTAAGGTCTTAACACTAAAACCCCAAGAAAATTAAAGGAGCTTCTCTGGGCTTATGAAACTGATTTTTTTTTCTGGGAAGCATACCCTGTTCCTCATGGCATTCATGTTAAACTATAGGGATTGGCAATAAAGCTTATAGATTCCCGCCCTTGTACTTGTAAACTGTGTTTAAAATTCAATGGATTCCATGAACAATAGATTCTTATTTATTTTGCACTATTTGTGTCAAGAACAAGAATAACAAAGTACGTGAAAACCAAACTAACATCCTGCGGTAACGATACTTCACTTGACTTCCTGTCTCTGTAAAAAAGGGAAATTGCAGGATGTTATATTGATTCTCCTTATTTTTGGCTTTGATATAAGATTTGAGGGTTTTCTAAGGCTTTTACGGGTTTTGCCCTGAAGAGCTAAGTCATTCATTTATATTTTAAAGGCCAATTACTCTTGGCAAATATTGTTGGATGTCGGCCATATTTGACGTTATTCTAGATCCCATGGATATTGAGCTTTATATAATACTTGGTTAAAAATTGAGGAGAGAAATTCAAATTATTTGACCAAAATGTTACAGATAGACAGACAGGCACACAGATCAAATATAAGATGCTGTGATTATTGATCTCAGTAACATAAACTTTTAGAATAAAAACTCAGTCAAAATGGTAAGGTAAGAAGATGCTTGTACTTTCCTCTCTATCCCTGTTGCTAAGTATTAAAAGGACCAATGTGTAGTTCATTATAAAATGAACACTCCCTGTTGCTTAGAAATAGGGTCCACTCTTTGTTGCTTAGTTACTGGACCACTATGTGTGGCTCAGTTAATGGACCACTCTTTGTGGCTTAGTTACTGGACCACTATTTGTGGTTCAGTTACTGTACCACTTTGTGGCTCAGTTACTAGACCACTATGTATGGTTCAGTAACAGGACCACTCCCTGTGGCTCAGTAATAGGACCACTCTTTGTGGCTCAGTAACAGGACCACTCAGTGTGACTCAGTAACAGGAACACTCAGTGTGACTCAGTAACAGGACCACTATATGTGACTCAGTAACAGGCCCACTCAGTGTGACTCAGTAACAGGACCACTATATGTGACTCAGTAACAGGACCACTCAGTGTGACTCAGTAACAGGAACACTCAGTGTGACTCAGTAACAGGACCACTCAGTGTGACTCAGTAACAGGAACACTCAGTGTGACTCAGTAACAGGACCACTCAGTGTGGCTCAGTAATAGGACCACTCTTTGTGGCTCAGTAACAGGACCACTCAGTGTGACTCAGTAACAGGAACACTCAGTGTGACTCAGTAAACAGGGACCACTATATGTGACTCAGTAACAGGACCACTCAGTGTGACTCAGTAACAGGACCACTCTGTGACTCAGTAACAGGACCACTATATGTGACTCAGTAACAGGACCACTCAGTGTGACTCAGTAACAGGACCACTCAGTGTGACTCAGTAACAGGACCACTCAGTGTGACTCAGTAACAGGACCACTATATGTGGCTCAGTAACAGGACCACTATATGTGACTCAGTAACAGGCCCACTCAGTGTGACTCAGTAACAGGACCACTATATGTGACTCAGTAACAGGACCACTCAGTGTGACTCAGTAACAGGAACACTCAGTGTGACTCAGTAACAGGACCACTCAGTGTGACTCAGTAACAGGAACACTCAGTGTGACTCAGTAACAGGACCACTCAGTGTGGCTCAGTAATAGGACCACTCTTTGTGGCTCAGTAACAGGACCACTCAGTGTGACTCAGTAACAGGAACACTCAGTGTGACTCAGTAACAGGACCACTATATGTGACTCAGTAACAGGACCACTCAGTGTGACTCAGTAACAGGACCACTCTGTGACTCAGTAACAGGACCACTATATGTGACTCAGTAACAGGACCACTCAGTGTGACTCAGTAACAGGACCACTCAGTGTGACTCAGTAACAGGACCACTCAGTGTGACTCAGTAACAGGACCACTATATGTGGCTCAGTAACAGGACCACTCAGTGTGACTCAGTAACAGGAACACTCAGTGTGACTCAGTAACAGGACCACTATATGTGACTCAGTAACAGGCCCACTCAGTGTGACTCAGTAACAGGACCACTATATGTGACTCAGTAACAGGACCACTCAGTGTGACTCAGTAACATGACCACTATATGTGACTCAGTAACAGGACCACTCAGTGTGACTCAGTAACAGGACCACTCAGTGTGACTCAGTAACAGGACCACTCTGTGACTCAGTAACAGGACCACTATATGTGACTCAGTAACAGGACCACTCAGTGTGACTCAGTAACAGGACCACTATATGTGACTCAGTAACAGGACCACTATATGTGACTCAGTAACAGGACCACTCTGTAACTCAGTAACAGGACCACTCAGTGTGACTCAGTAACAGGACCACTCTGTGTGACTCAGTAACAGGACCACTCAGTGTGACTCAGTAACAGGAACACTCAGTGTGACTCAGTAACAGGACCACTATATGTGACTCAGTAACAGGACCACTCAGTGTGACTCAGTAACAGGACCACTCAGTGTGACTCAGTAACAGGACCACTCTGTGACTCAGTAACAGGACCACTATATGTGACTCAGTAACAGGACCACTCAGTGTGACTCAGTAACAGGACCACTATATGTGACTCAGTAACAGGACCACTCAGTGTGACTCAGTAACAGGACCACTCAGTGTGACTCAGTAACAGGACCACTCTGTGACTCAGTAACAGGACCACTATATGTGACTCAGTAACAGGCCCACTCAGTGTGACTCAGTAACAGGACCACTATATGTGACTCAGTAACAGGACCACTCAGTGTGACTCAGTAACATGACCACTATATGTGACTCAGTAACAGGACCACTCAGTGTGACTCAGTAACAGGACCACTCAGTGTGACTCAGTAAACAGGACCACTCTGTGACTCAGTAACAGGACCACTATATGTGACTCAGTAACAGGACCACTCAGTGTGACTCAGTAACAGGATCACTATATGTGACTCAGTAACAGGACCACTATATGTGACTCAGTAACAGGACCACTCTGTAACTCAGTAACAGGACCACTCAGTGTGACTCAGTAACAGGACCACTCTGTGTGACTCAGTAACAGGACCACTCAGTGTGACTCAGTAACAGGAACACTCAGTGTGACTCAGTAACAGGACCACTATATGTGACTCAGTAACAGGACCACTCAGTGTGACTCAGTAACAGGACCACTATATGTGACTCAGTAACAGGACCACTCAGTGTGACTCAGTAACAGGACCACTCAGTGTGACTCAGTAACAGGACCACTCAGTGTGACTCAGTAACAGGACCACTCTGTGACTCAGTAACAGGACCACTCAGTGTGACTCAGTTACAGGATCACTCAGTGTGACTCAGTATCCCAATATTCTGTGGCTACTAAGTGGTAGATCTAGATTTTGCAAATGTTTAATCTCGTCAACCCCAGAAGACCTGTCCATTTCAAAGAATGGTTAAGTCCACTGTCAAAATTCAGGGGTGTATGATTTAGAATCAAAATTTTTGAATAATTCTAAATGCAGTTGAACTTGTTCACTCCTCTTTTATGATAGTGGACCATACTTTTTATTGATTTGGGTGAGTCTATATGTGACAACTGGGGTTGACGAGTTAAAGGATCATTAGCTGTGACCCCCCCCCCCAAAAAAAAAACAAAAAAACAAAAAAAAACTCTGTTTTTGTGCAAATAAGGCCAGGTCCAGTGTTGTATGTATATACAAATAGTACGGTCAAATTAATCATTTGCAAATGAATAAAATTGCCAAACTAATTTTTTTCAACAATTTTCACAAAATATATAGGAAATTAACAATTTTTATGCCTGTGTATATCTGTCTTTTATTATTGTTCATCAAAAAAGGAAGAAAACAATTTGGGAAAAAACCACAGGCAATAAATCTTTAAGTTTAAAAAGTTGAAAGTATTTTCATGTCTGTCATCTTATTCGTCTAATCCTTGTGACATTTTTGTATTGAATATCATTTTCTCGGAGGTATGGTTAAAACTCTACATTCTCAACATTTCTGCACTCAGGTTTATAAATAAGCATGGCAAAGAAACAAAACAAAGGAACAAAAAAAAAAAAAAAAAAAAAAAAGACAGTTTCTCAGGGATATGAATTGGAATAGATACAATATGTAATAAATTTCACCAGTATAATTACAAAATCTTTCATTACTGTGTCTTTGATGGCAGTTTGAAAAAAATTTGAAAGAAAATCTGCGAGATAGAATATGACAGTTTTATCATTGTTCATCATTGTTGGGTTTGCGTGTTATCATGTCATAATGCTAATGGCATGGCATTTGCAAATTAAATGTTTTTCGATGAGATATTAAAGTTCCAATTGGATTTAAGATGAATGTATTTTTGTGTATTAGAACACAGCCTGATAGCTGGATTTGAGGCTGAATTATCGCATGGTATTGAATTCCATCTGTGTAACAATATCAGTGAAAATTGTATTTATTTTACATGCTACATTATTTATTTATTTATTTATTTATTTATTTATTTTATTATTATTATTTTTCTTTTTCTTTTTTATTTTTAGCATTTTGTTGTCTCGGATTTGTTGAAGTTAAAGGTTACTTCTGAGCTAGTGTGATGGTGTTTTTTTGTTGTTTTTTTTGTTTTTGTAATGAATTCTGGATTATTTATAACTCATTCACCCCTAAAGACACATTTGGAATGGTCCAAGTCATTGATTTACAGAAGAGTCTATTGTTTTTCAGGGGGTTGATGAGGGTTTTACATGTATAATGTACCATACATTTTTTGTATAACTGGAAATTTTTGCTGTCTTTTAATTTTTGCCATTATTCTTCCTTACCTGAGAGGGCGAATTTAAAATGAAAGCGAAATTTTGTAATAAGAATGATGGATCCCTGCACTATAAACTATAAAATCCCTACAAATAATATGAAATTTGAATTAACTCCCATGGAAGCAAGAGTTACCAGCAGTTCTCATATCAAACTTATTAAAAGCATGAAAGATGTGTTAAATGAAACACATTCATATGCAAGATCTCTTAATTACATATTTCAATAAATATAAGTTGCTAAATAGAGAGAGGTGGTCCGCTAAACAGAAAGGGGTGGCCCGCTAAATATTCTGTACTATTATATTAATTATTGCAATGGTAAATATGAGCATACAAAACATGATTAATAGAGAGAGGTGGTATGCTAAATATTCTGTACTGTAATATTATTTATTGCAATGTGAAACTCCAGAATTTGTAATGTAGGCGTACTTAAATGTTATCAAACTGCTAAGTACAGAAAGGTGGACTGATAATGTTGTACTATTGTGCTGATTGTCGCAATGTGGTATATAAGACTCCATGATATAGGCGTACAAAATGTAATCGGATTGCTATACAGAGAGAGAGGTGGTCCGCTAATGATTCTATACTTTCGTGTTAATTATCACAATGGGAAATATGTGACTCCATAATATAAGCGTAATGAAATTGATCCTTGCAGAGTTAGAAGCTGTCAGCTAAACAGTTTGTACAAAGTGATAATAATGATTTTGAATTTTTTGTTTCTTGTATTAGGGGTGTATTTATCTAAAATTACTTCAATTGAAATTTTTGAAATTTCTTTTTAAAAAGTTCTAATTTAGGATCACCATGCTTAAATCATAGGAACTGAGATTTTATTTTTTTTATTTTTTTTTTACATTTTTCTATTTCTATTTCATACTATTCTATCTCTGAATACAAAATTACATTTCTAACTGATACACAGTAAAAACCTGCTTTAGCGACCACCTGGGTATAAAGACCATCTGTTTTTGATGTCCTCAATAGTACCATTTGTGTACAACCTCTATATAAAGACCACCTCCCTGTAAAGACTGGTTTTGTTGTGTCCCTAAGCGGGTCTTTATATACAAGAGTCACCGTACATATATATTAAGTTAATGTTAGAATGAATTACCATAAGGATGACCAGTGGTAAACAAGCAATTATATAGACTGTATATGTTAGCCAAATCCTGTCAAATACCATTGCTGCTTGCGGTGGTCTAGTTTTAATGCGTTCGACTCGCAAGGGGAAGGTCCCGGGTTCGATTACTGGACCGGGTCATACCAAAGACTTTAAAAATGGTAGTGACTGTTCCTTTGCCAATTGCTCGGCATATAAAGTGAAACTCACAAGCCTTTCGGAAAAGACTCAAAATTGAGGTCCGGTGTTGCGGAAGGCGCACATGCCACGTAAAAGAACCCTCACTGCATTGGCATCATAGCACATGCCATAATTTGTGGCACTTCACCTTACGTGGCGATATCTCAATAAAAGTGAAAAATTCTTGACTGGATATAAAACAGTGATAATGATAACAAAAGAAAAAAAAAATCAAATTTCACTTTTGTCAAAACCACTAAATCTATGCCACTTCTTATCAAAACCACTAAGACTGTTTTCTTCAATTCAATTAATAAAATATATATGGGTACGGGGGGCCACAAAAATTGTAAATTCAGTTATGTGACATATTAAGTATTATAACATTGTAATTTTTAAAAATCTGTTCTTTAGATAGCATCACATAATTCTGATAGCTAAGATGTGTGGTTTTAAATCAATTTAACATACATGTATCTTGTCATTTTATTTTGGTCTGTTCTGTAAATGAAATCTTATAATCCTGGTATGCAAGTTCATGTCTTTCTCTTTTGGTTTGTTCTGTAGAATTCTTTGGACAATAGTCAAGTTGTCAGGTTTTAAACCAGTTAACATGATATGCCTCTTTATTTTGATCTGTTCTGTAGATGAAATCTGACAATCCTCAAAACCGAGTCCATGGTTTATATTCAGTTAACATAATTTGTCTCTTTCTTTTGGTCTGTTCTGTAGATGTAGATGAAATCTGACAACCCTGATAGCTAAGTTTTAATTTGGTTAACATAATTTGTCTCTTTCTTTTGATCTGTTCTGTAGATGAAATCTGACAAACGTTATAGCTAAGTTTGAAATCAGTCAACATAATTTGTCTCTTTCTTTTAGTCTGTTCTGTAGATGACTTCAAACAATCCTCATAGCTAAGTCATCGGTTTCAAATTGGTTAAAATGCTGTCAATTATCTGTAATTTCTACCTTCACAATAAAATCAACTATGTCTCCAGTATCGTGTACATTAAATAATGTTCAGAATTACAAATAATATGTACCACCAATGTGTATAATTTTTCGCAATTTCGAAGTTATTGCAGAATAATTGATCAAATTATCCTTGGAAATGGGGATTTCAAGCATACAACACCAATATGTACATTATGCTTGCCTAAAGCAAGGAACTGTAATGAGAACATCTTTTTATTTCAAATCTAATTGGTCATTAAGTGATGTTCGACTGATTCATTTATTCCTGTTAACGAAATTTGGATAATTAGTTAGGACGTAAAGAACGGTAAGCTAGTATGACGGATAACAATTTTATCACTTTTTTACATAAATACCCGTAATAATGTCAAAATTGTGTAGAAGAAGGTCAAATAGGAACAGGAACGTTGAACTACATAACCTTGATAACAGGAGTGAAATATATTTTTATTTTTATTATTATTATTACTACAGTGGAGCCTGTCTTGAGAGATCACCTTATCTGCCACCGAAATGTGGCCTCTTAACACAGGTGGTCACTCAAATGGGGTTTAATTAGGATTAGGATTATTTAACCAAGTTGGTGTCAGAATGTGGTCTCAAAAGACAGGTGGCCTTTTATGAGAGTGGTCTCTCAAGACAGGTTCGACTGTATTTATATTATTATTTATGAGGGACCACTAGGTGTCCTTCAGTGACTTCCAATAATGTAAAAAGTGAAAATTGTCAAGAGGGACTGCTAGATGTTATAAGGGACCACTAGTTGTCATGAGTGACCACCAGTAATATAGAAACTAAAGATTATGAAGAGGGACCGCTAGATGTTATGAGGGACCGCTAGGTGTCCTTCAGTGACTTCTAATAATGTAAAAAGTGAAAATTGTCAAAAGGGACTGCTAGATGTTATAAGGGACCACTAGTTGTCATGAGTGACCACCAGTAATATAGAAACTAAAGATTATGAAGAGGGACCGCTAAATGTTATGAGGGGCCACTAGGTGTCCTTCAGTGACTTCTAGTAATGTAAAAAAGAAAATTGTCAAGAGGGACTGCTAGATGTTATTAGAGGCCACTAGTTGTCATGAATGACCACCAGTAATATAGAAACTAAAGATTATGAAGAGGGACCGCTAGATGTTATAAGGGACCACTAGTTGTCATGAATGACCACCAGTGATATAGAAACTAAAGATTATGAAGAGGGACCGCTAGATGTTATAAGGGGTCACTAGTTGTCATGAGTGACCACCAGTAATATAAAAACTAAAGATTATGAAGAGGGACCGCTAGATGTTATGAGGGACCACTAGGTGTCCTGAATTACCATTAGTAATATAGAAACTGAAAATTGTCATAAGGGTCTCAGGGATTCAGAATTCTTTTTTAGATACTCAAGTCTGGGATTTGGGGAGTAAATTTCTGGCAAGTCCAATTGAGAAATTTTAAAGTCCATGCTGAATTTTGTTAATAAGTAATTCAGTAAAAATTAAATGAATGCAGATGAGGCGAGTCCCTCAGACTTTTGGTATTTTTAAATGCCAAGTCCTAACCCAATTAACCAAGTCCTGGACTTCGGACTTGGGGAATTTTGAACCCCTTGGGACTGCTAGTTGTTTCTGAGGGACACCAAAGATGTAGAAAGTGAAAATTGTCAAGAGGGACCACTAGATGTTATGAGGGACCACTAGATGTTATGAGAGACCACTAGTTGTCCTGAGAGACCACCAGTTATAAAGAAAGTGAAAACTGAATTTGTCCTGAGAGACCACCAGTTATAAAGAAAGTGAAAACTGTCAAGAGGGACCACTAGATGTTATGAGGGACCACTAGATGTTATGAGAGACCACTAGTTGTCCTGAGAGACCACCAGTTATAAAGAAAGTGAAAACTGTTGTCCTGAGAGACCACCAGTTATAAAGAAAGTGAAAACTGTCAAGAGGGACCACTAGATGTTATGAGGGACCACTAGATGTTATGAGAGACCACTAGTTGTCCTGAGAGACCACCAGTTATAAAGAAAGTGAAAACTGTTGTCCTGAGAGACCACCAGTTATAAAGAAAGTGAAAACTGTCAAGAGGGACCACTAGATGTTATGAGGGACCACTAGATGTTATGAGAGACCACTAGTTATAAAGAAAGTGAAAACTGTTGTCCTGAGAGACCACCAGTTATAAAGAAAGTGAAAACTGTCAAGAGGGACCACTAGATGTTATGAGGGACTGCTAGTTGTCCCAAAGGACCATCAATGATATAGAAACCCATATTTGTCGAGAGCAATCCTTTTTGGGGGACTATGTTTGCTATACATGTAGATGATGACATTTGTTATGAGGGACCACAAGCTATCTTGAGCATCCACTTTTGATAGAGATAGCGATATATGTCATGTTGGTCCTTGAACAGTCAGAGGGACTGCCAAATATTTTGAGTCTTGCTCTTACGAATAAAATGTGTATTTCATTTAGTTCTTTGCTTAGTCAAAATTAATTTCAAAGGATTTACATTTTTCAGATTTATCTATTTATAATCATCATTTTTAGTTACCAAGGTGACAGTTTATCAAACTACTCATGGTGTTAGTGTTGGATTCTCAAGTGGAAGGTCTCCGGTTCAATACCTAGTGCTAGCCATGATAATAAAATAAAATAAAAAAAAAAACAGGAAAAAATTATTTTTTTTGCCAAGCACTGGGCACTTGATAAAGTAAAAGTAACGAGTCTTATGACTAGGAAATTCAAACAAAGTTCTCTTTTCATTTGTTTTATTGGTGATGCCACACTAAACCAATTATTTTAGTTACAGTGGATTCTGTCATGATAGACCACTTTTATTAAAGACCACCTGTATTATAAAACCACAATTCTAAAAAACTATGGGTTGTGTAAATTCTTCAAATAAATAATCTTTTGAGGGACCACCCATCTTGAGGGACCACATTTCGGTGATGGATAGGGTGGTCTCTCAAGACAGGGTCCACTGTATATGTTGGTGGCCAATATTTTATGGTGGAAGGGAAAATCTGGTTACAATGTAACCTGGTTACA
This sequence comes from Atrina japonica, assembly GCA_030159075.1. NCBI lineage: Eukaryota > Metazoa > Mollusca > Bivalvia > Pterioida > Pinnidae > Atrina > Atrina japonica. The sequence continues at coordinate 149,902 of BROG01000764.1, read as the reverse complement.
ATGTACCCAGGAAGAGGTCAAAATATCTTGTACCACTCTTCCTATAGCTAGTGTCGATAACGGCTTCTACCTGAAAATTCATGATGGAATGTTTTAACTCATCATACCTCTGAAAACAATGGACTCTTCTGTAAATCAATGACTTAGGCCAGTCCAAATGTGTCTTGAGGGGTGAATGAAGTAAATGGGCATTAGCTGTGTTTCTTCCCCCAAATGTTTTTTTCTTCTTTACTATTTAGTTTGATGTAAAATAAAAAAAAAAAAGAAAAGAAATATACACAGGAATACAATTGCATTCTTAAATTCTTATATATTTTTTAAATTTGCTTGAGAAACCCATGTTCGGCATTTTTTCAATTGCAATTGATTAACTCAACCTTACTATTTGTATATGAATACCACACTGGACCTGACCTTATTTTCATAAAATATATAGGTACATAAGAATTTTTATGCCTGTGTATAGCTCTTATTTGTTCTTTTAATTCAACTACAAATAGTAAAATTAGAAATAATTGAAATATATACATATTTTTTTTTTTGGAAAACACAGTTATTTCCCTTTAAAAGGCTATAATAAATTTGAAACAGAATCAAATAAACGAATGAAAATTCATCAATATCTCTTATAACTACAAATGAAGTGACATAATTAATTTGATGAATCTGAAAATTATACAAATAAGTTGGACTTGATTGATAAAAATTTAAAATAGGTCGAGAAGTACATGTAATTATGACATATGATATCTTGCAGTTTCTCTTAATAATTCTTATCTCAATTACATATATTTTCTGCCGATTTGTTGATATTGACCTTCTGTCAAATTGGAAACCTTTGCATTAATGTTCATTTCTATAATTTTTTCAAAAACAGATTATTATCAAAGATGTATTTTACTTAGAGAAAAATTTACATAAATAACAGTTAATCTGTTTTTGGACAAAGTAATACAATGAAATTCTAGCTAAGATTTTCATCTCTGTTGCCGAAATAGACATTCATATCATTTCTTTTTTTTTCCTACTTTGTAAACAATTGTATAAAAATGTAAATAAGTACCTGTCATTTTCAATGGCCAGGTAATGAAGTAATTTGCATAATTGATTGCTGAATGGCCGATTTATCTACAATCGTCATGGAAGTCTATGAAATCGAACATATTCCACTGTAGTAAAAACATCAAAAGCGAAAAAATCGGATAGATTTTTTTTAAATACATGCCTTGATAAGTTACGGTGTCGATTGTTCTGATGTTTGTGATATTGATTTTGATATTTGAGATACAGGTAACACAACATGTTATTATTCTTAATCTATAGTTAATAATCATGAAACATAAAGATAGGGGCAACAGATAGGACGAGCTACGGTGACTGCATGACTTTATTTATTGCTATTAATGGCGATTTGGTGTGATAACAGATCTTTTAATACCACTGACTGTTTTGATTAACTGGAAAGGTAGAAACCGGGATTATTTTTTTTCTAGAGACCTTTTTGACTGCCAGAACAAGTGTCAATGTTTTTGATAAGGCCGTCTTGACAAATAGTCAGTTTTACCTGTTCTGTCTTATCCAAACATTTACATCTGATTATTTCTTTCTGTTTTATTTTTTTTATTTGTTTTAATCAGGTGTTTTATTGTTTTCTTTGTATAACAATGTTATTTTTAGGGTGGTGGAGCCATGTTTTTTGGGGGTTAGTTTCATGTGGTGCCATGTTATTTTGGGTAGTTTCATGTTGAGTCATGTTATTTTTGGGTAGTTTCATGTTGAGTCATGTTATTTTGGGGGTAGTTTTATGTGGCACCATGTTATTTTGGGTAGTTTCATGTTGAGTCATATTATTTTGGGGTAGTTTTATGTGGAGCCATGTTACTTTGGGGGTGTTATCATTTTGAGTCATATTATTTTAGGGGGTAGTTTTATGTTGAGTCATGTTATTTTTAGGACAGTTTCATGTTGGGTCATATTATGTTATTTTTAGGGTAGTTTTATGTGGAGCCATGTTATTTTAGGGCTAGTTTCATGTTGAGTCATGTTATTTTAGGGTAGTTTCATGTTGAGTTATTATTTCTAGGATAGCTTCATGTGTAGCTATGTTATTTCTACGTTAGTTTTATCTGGAGCCATGTTGAGTCATGTTATTTCTAGGTTAGTTTTATCTGGAGCCATGTTATTTTTATTGTAGTTTCATGTGGAGCCATGGTATTTGGGGTAGTTTCATGTGAAACAATTTAACATTGTTTTGGTTAGTTTTAGTTTTGAACCACATTATGTATGATATCATATGATGTGGAACCAGGTTATTATTTGGTAGTTTTATCTGAAGTAATGTTATTTTGAGGATAGTTAGTTTAATGTGAAGCCATTTTGTTTTGGGGTAGTTTCATTCAGAG